>JAVYIG010015186.1:0-37420 GCA_035222895.1 Strongylocentrotus droebachiensis | reverse complement strand
ATTATTCGTGCATATTCATCTAGGTAACATACAGGCTTGGCTCGCATCCACCTGATGCTTAATTGCCTATGAAAGAATCCAAAATTGATTCTAGTCCCGTGACTTTCCACAGGGTATGGATCTTGGTCGTTTTCCTTGTCGGAAGACAAGTTCGGAAATAACAAAACGTTTCAGAAAGTGACGGCCTACGTGCATGACGTAACTTGGTATGATGGACATCAAAACCCCTCAGTCAGTGCCACTATTTATATATTTCAAATCATGACCCGCGCGCAACCAATAAACGTTAGATTTAGTTGTTTGCAAAGTAAGATAAATATAACCTTACAAATTCATGTGGCCAAAGTTTCGTTTTTGTTGTTAAATATTGATTTTGACAAAGTCGTATGATAGATTTTATTTATGACAGTGTTTACGTTGTGTTGAGTTGGCAATATAATGTTTTCATTATAAAGCGACAGAAAGCTCATCTAAAGCAGCAGATGAGGTTTCTTTTTTTAATGCGTTTAGACCTCTACCAATTATGAAGCCTATGAAGACAAACTTAGCACATACGCGAGCAAAGATGCTGACAAAATCCATAGCTAGTAGGGTAAGAAAATGAGGTAAATCGTCGTAGTTGACCGGGGGGTTGTTGTCCTAGAGAATGGTTATCGTAGGGGATATTTGTCTTCGGGGGTAGTTGTCCCACGGGGTAGTTGTCTGAGGGGTAGTTGTCCGGGGGAAATTGTCCTTGGAGGTAGTCGTCTTAGAGGGTGGTTGCCCTAGGGGGAAGTTGGCTGGGGGTGGTTATCCGGGGGTCGGATCAGTGGCGGATCCAGGTGGGGGGGGGGGGGGGGGGGGGGGGGCGGGGGGCCGGTCCCCCCCCCCCCAGGCAAAAAAAAGAAACAAAAGGGGATTTTGTTTTTGTTTTTTTGTTTTTTGTTTTCAAGAAAGCAAAAAAAAAAAAAAAAAAAAGTGTTACCTCCCCCCCCCCCCCAGCCACTGAATGAAATATCTGACGACATAATTTTCTAATTTCCAAGGCCCCCCCCAAAAAAAGAAAATTGCTTATCTGACCGTGATTAATGCCTTAAAGCCCTGAGCTTCCGGGGCTCTGCCCCCTGGATTTCAACTAGGCCCCAAAGTCAGGCACCTGGATGTTCATCTGACGGTAATTTAATGCCTAAAATCCCTGAACCCCTGGACCCCACGTCAATTCGTGACCTGCCAGTGTCGCAAATAAAGTATAAAAATATGCTCATGAGGCGATAACTTAATGTAAAAAAAACCCTGAGCTTCTGGGGGCTCCAGCCCTTGACCCCCGCCGAGAATCGTTCACCAGGGCCTGCATGTAATAGTGGGGTGATTGGGATTTTCTTTGACTAACTCCCAAACGTTTTTGCCAATGCCGGTTATATGGCCAAAGTTTCGTTTTTGTTGTTAAATATTGATTTTGACACGTCACATGATATATTTTTATTTCATGACGGTGTTAACGTTGTGCTGAGTTGGCAATATGATTTGTCATTATAAAGCTGCAGAAAGCTCATTTAACGCGAGCAAAGACGCTGACAAATTCCATAGCTAGTAGGGTAAGAAAATTAGGTATACAAACAAGGAACGAAACAGTTTTAGATTAAACACTTTTAAGCTGGCTACCGACGATGCTATGTGTAATCTAGTTATAACAAGTGTTTTTCTTACTTGATAACTCATTATTTTTTTCGCCAGCTCGTGACATACTGACAGTTGATATTGTTAGTTAAAAATTACAAAAATAATTACAATAAAGTCAAAAAAAGATATTATTATACATCAGATAGGAGAGAAGAAGTGTAAATAATCACCTGTGACTGTTTATAAATTGTCTCACCTCTACTTTGTAGGGGCTCCTTCCCTCTACCCCTTCGATACTACCCATAGCTTGAAAAACCTTTCTACATCTACAAACAGACGCAACTTGGGAAACTGAGTACAGACCAACACTTGGAAAACATCAAATATCGCTCGGTGAATAGAGCGAGTTCAACCAGGGAGGTGAAAGAAAGGAGTGGAAACTCTTGTAATTTATTCAAACGCATTCGTGAGTTCCAAAGCGTAAAAATAGGATGTATAACATTCCACATGGTTTTGAAGTTCCATGCTCCGAGCCGCGCTTCCACTGCGGGGAATTTCGGAGGCCAGGCACCAGTTTCCCATTTATTACAAAATATTAAATTACCGGCAAAATTTCAGTGTGAATTATAAACTTTATATAGGGATTGTTTTGGGAATAGTGCATCAAACAAATTGTCTAATTTAGTACTCCGCCCTTCCCACAATTTGTGTGCCAGAGTTGGTAAAAGAAAAATTAGAACCTGACAAAAACTCAATATCTTAGGAAAATGCGCTAATTTCTGCATGTTTTAATGTCCCGTTACTTAATCCATGATTTGCAATCTTCGATAACTTTAAAGGGATAGTTGAGTTCTGTTTTCAATCGCAAATGCCGTCAAAGTGCATAGTTATTGCTCTTATTCTTATCTATGACATTTCTAGTGCCCCTTTCGGACCTAAAATTGCTAAGAGTAAGAAGGTAATTTTAGACCCCAAAATGTGTGAAATTTAGCCAATTCATACCAATTCAGCTCCACTTTCCCCAAAATACGGTGACCGTCAATTAATTAATTAAATAATAATAACAATACATGGATCGGCTGATTGTGCGTAATATAACTAACACGAAAAAGCCAATAAAAAGCCAACATCGACATTGGCTGAAATACAACGTAAAAGGCGCTATTTTGTTTTTTCAACGGTTCTCAACGGCTGGTTCAAATTATCTAATATTTGTGGTGGTACACAAGTTTTAGAAATCGTTATATTTATGGATATTTCAGCCGTCTCTGAACCGATTTTGATCAAAGATGATTTTGTCATTTAAATTGTATGGTCTTTCATATTTGACAGTCAGTTTTTCATTATCTCACAAAACATTATTTTGTGTAGCGCCCTCCGCAACAGAACTCAACTATCCCATTAAGTTTGCTAATGCGTGTTTTCACGTTTTTTGTTGTTGTATTTTTGCAGTTAGAAAAATTGATGAAATTACACAAGTTTGTGTCCGCTTGTTCTACTCATTACACATTCAACAATTGATGAGAAATCATTGAAAAGGACAGCGAACAGTTGCTGGGATACCGTTTTCTGATGTAGAAATGTCTAAATCCTGAAATTTCATGCGCTCTTTTATCTCACACCTGGTCAACAATTAAAGATTAGCGCATAACTTTTCGGCGGTCAAAGGAAAGCGGCTAGATTCCACTCCTTTCTTTCACCTCCCTGGCTTAATGTCGTTTAATGCGACTCAGTGTGTACAAGAGGAAAGGGTAAAAATACATGAAATAATTTTTTATTATAACGATCTTTTCGGACAAAAATAGAAAACACTGATTTATATTGATTTTGCTAAATAGGATACTGATATCATAATGAAGTCTTGAATTGTTCAATTTCTTAATGCGTTAACACCCCTTAAAGAAACGATGTCTTCACCAACAAATATTTCGGTCAAAAGAGGAATCCGTTTCGATTCTGTTTAAAACACATGACATGACACACGCTGGCATATATGGAAATCAAACGAATTCTACAGCACAATCTAAATAGCAAACACGGTAAACAATGAAGGAAATAGCCAAACATATCTCATCAACCCCTGTGAACGAAAATAGCTTTGAAATCATTATTACATATTGCTTATTATGCTAATTAGGCTAATTATACGACATCTACATTGAATATCTTCTATTGAATTAATGTGTAGTCTTTCAAAAGGTCATTTACAATGTTGCAGTGCACCATTTTTAGGCTTTATAGATAAACAATGACAATGAAGTCCATACATTGTACATATTATGCTAATTATGCTATTTAAGACAATTGTATTACTTAAAAATAAAAATTGGTGCCATAAATGGATTCCTTGTCATAGAAAAACATTGAAAAGTCACATTATCCATGTTATCAGGCTTCCTGGATTAAGATTAGCAACATTATTACATATTGCACATATATGCTAATTAGATTATTATGCTGATTAGGCTAATTATACTACATATACATGGAATATCTTCTCATGAATTAATGATTAATCTTTCAAAAGTGATTTACAATGTTGCATTGCACCATTTTTAGGCTTTATAGATAAACAATGACAATGAAGTCCATATATATTGTACATATTATGCTAATTAAGATATTTAAGAAAATTGTATTACTTAAAAATAAAAATTGGTGTCATAAATGGATTCCTTGTCATAGAAAACCCTGGAAAAGTCATATTATCCATGTTTTCAGGCTTCCTGGATTGAGATTGGCAACATTATTACATATTGCACATATGCTAATTAGATGATTATGCTAATATGGCTATTAAAAAGGTTGCCCAAGGTTGCCAAGCTGGCAACCAAGCTGAATTTACTTCAATACCCATTTAGAACATCAACAAAAAAACCTTGTACTTATCAACTTTTCCAGGTCTGAAAAACTTCTACAGGACTACTATGGATTAAGGGGTAAAGCTTTACAATGACTTGCGAGTTATTATCTATGAGAAGACAATACACTTATTATAACTCTATTAACTCTGATATTATGTATCTTAAATGTGGTGTTTCGCAGGGATACATCCTGGGCCCATTATTTTTGTATTTATATTAATGATATTAATTTTGTAATGTATCTAAAACTTTAAATTATACTTTACTTGCAGATCATAGTGTTTTCTTGTCTCACCGTCAAATCAATACTCTTGAACGGAAACTAAATTCGGAACTGCCAAAGTTGACTTCATGGTTAAGAAGTAAGTTGCTCTCTCTCGGTGTGCTTAAACAAACATTATATTCATTTTAGATGTAGAAAATCTAATGACAAACTTGCTCTAAATATTTGACTACATGACATTTCACTCTATTTCAATGACAAAATTGATTGGAGCATAGACCTACCACTGATTGGAGCGACTATGTAAAACACATTGTGACACCAATCTCCAGAAATACAATATAAGAAAATGTTTTGTTTCTGATAGAATATTACTAATGCTATATAATAGTCAATTTTACCACATATCTCCTATTGCAATATTTTGTGGGCAACATCCAAGTGTGTGACAAATAATATACTACTGCTGCAAAAGAAAGCTGTACGCATATTTACCCGAGCTGGTTATCGTGACCACCATGCTACCCCACTATTTGTCAAACTGAAATGTTTAAAGGTTGATGATATAAAATTGCCAAATTACCATATTTATCTTCCGTTTCAATATCAATTTGTTACCTACTTCATCTTTTTCAATGTTCCAACCTAATAATATGGTTCACTCAGGCGCGGATCCAGGATTTCTTAGGGGTGGGTGCTTAAATATGAAAATCGTGCCGGCCAATATTTCGCTCAGTGGGGGGGGGGGGGGGGGGGGGGAGGGGGTGGAGGGGGTAGTGAGCACTAATTTATTTTGTTTGGCCCTCGGAAATGTGAAAAATTGCACCCCCTCCCCCCTTGAGCGCCAGGGGGGGGGGGGGGGGCATCTCCAAAAAAAAGTAAAATTAACGTAAACAAATGTAAAAATACACATTTTTCCGGGGGGGGGCCGGGCTCCCCGGCCCGGCCCCCCGGCCCCCATTAAACAAGGCATTCATTGAGTTTACATGAGGTCAATCTTCACACTACATTAGCCCAGTAATCAATCAGACATAGGGGTCCAGATGTACATGTATGGAATTCTCTACCAAACAATATTCGAAATATAAAATCACCAAACTCTTTTAAAAGAGCACTCAAATGTATTATCATTTCACAGATGTAAGATATTACTTACAAATATAAATAAATCTATATATCAGTTCTCATTATATCGAAAATGAATGTTTACTTGAATTAACAATATACTTCTGTTTTTCTTGTTTTTGTTTGTTTTTGTTTTCTTGTTCTTTGTAAATAGTGTAAACAGTTCACAACCCTTTAATAATTTCATTTATCATATATGTGTTGTAGCACTTCAAGCTCTATTTGCTTATAAATGTTTCATCACCGTTGTGTGTTCATTCTTTAAACTGTATGATAGTTGCAACTTGTATTTGATAAAACATAGTTATATTCTTGTTCATGTGAAGTCAATTCAAATAGATTGAAACTGATTTGTTATGTTAGAATCTTTTTCATGTGAGGTTAACTCCATTCAATTGTGAAATTGTGAACATGCATGCATAAATAAATTTATAAATTGCCATATGCACTCACGGTGACCAAATGGTAGGAATAATCTCCGGGAGTGGAGTTGGTGCACATTTTGTGTGATGATGAATCCGATTATCGGGGTAAACATATCTGTAAAGCGCTCAGAGACTTTATTTCGTATTAAAGGGATCCGGTAACTTTGTCTCAAATTCTGAAACAAAACCTGGACTTAGCTCATGCTGCAATGATAATTTTAAACCTTTATGTCAGTCAGGAACCCCATGACTTGTACAAGCCGCGCCTGTCTGATTATCAAGATATTAATTATTGGATGGAACTCGAAATTTAAAAATTCGTTTTCCTAACGGTTTTTAAAACACTATACAGTCTAATGGGAAAAATGAGTATGGTAAAACCGGTCACTCACAGATTTTTGCTTTTTTGAGGCACTTCATGATCATTTTGAAGCGCAATTATTTTAGGGCTTCAACATTACACGATATCACAGACACTGATAACATGTAGAGCCATGCATCTCAGATTTAACATTGTTAATGGATGTCCTCTCACCCTCGTGGCAGTAACCTTCCCAGGGAGCAGCGAGGTCAGCCGTAACTGCCTACGATCAGATGCAGACCGCTTTGATCGAAGCTCTGGGGTCTCAAAGACTCTGACCTATGTCCATGTAGTCAAATTCAGACTGTTGAGCATGTTCCGAATGAGTGTGCTGTAGTAGAACCCCATACACCCATAATGATATTGACAACCCGCATCTGGTGTTAGATTGAAACAATATTCATATTTAAATAGCCATGGTTGTTGCAACGATAATAACTGATCAATCACAAAGCAGCATGGAGTACATTGACCTTTAGATTTCCACGAAATTCAATCTGCTTTACTGCGATGAAAATTTCCGTATGGTAAATCAAATATTTCATAAAAACATGGCCTCATTTCACAGAACCATCTTTATTACAAGTTCAGCAACATCCCATCGAAATATGCTTGAACAAGCGTTTCAAAGAGATGCTGACAAATTTGTACTTGGATGGTTTTGTGGAACGATGCCTAGATTCCTAAAAAGTTTTGAATTTATAATCATTATTTTCATGCACCAGGATTCTTGACAGAGGAATAGATAAATAGATTGAAGTATATTCTGGTAATGTAGTATGAGACTTTGTTATCCATCAAATATTGGATATTGGAAATTATTGTGAATATCTGTGTTTAACATATATGTAAATTAATAAAGTTCTGTATATGTATGTAAATAGCTCTTTTTGTGAAAATACATATATGAGCAGGATGTATAAAGTTGTTCTTTGTAAAACTGTGGTAAAATGTGAATAAAACGCCTATTTGAAGAAAAAAAAGTAACAAAAGCCAAAACATCCTTTGTGTGGTAATTTTGTACTTGAAGCCATTACACTCAGCTCACCCAGTTGTGTCAGTTGACATGCAGATTACAGCAAGATGGATGGTTCCTAGTCATGGAGAAACCTGGATAGTCATGAAAAATGACCTTTTCTTGAAAGTCATTAAAAACAAAAAAGAAAATATCCCAAAGTCAAGGAATGTTATGGAAATTGATCGTGGGTGTGGGGTGTATGTGGCTATGGAAGCATTCCGGTTTGAACTAACAAATGTGTGTGCCGCTTGGATGCCGCAATTAACCCACACCAAAATGGTACTTATCTGGTCATCGAAAAAAGGCAAAGTGGGTCATGGAAAGTTATTGGAATTTGGTTTTCAATTTTCTTAAAAAAATGCCCGCTCTTTGCCGTGCCATATCTTCCACTCCACTACCACTGCATGTACCCCCCCCCCCCAAAAAAAAAAAACCCACAAACCTCTCACATACTTTAAATCAGAAAAATCAGAACTGATTTTATTATTTACTATGTATGTATCTACCTATTATTTGCTAGTTTCCCTAAACTACGCAGCCATCGAGAACTAAAAACGTCACATCCGCACATGCCCCACCCCAATACATTGCCTTCACAGGGTCGCGTGCATATAGCTGCACGTCCGCTATCTTCCTCTTCTTTTCTTGCACGCCGAGAGAACATGTAGGCGGCCAAGTCACTCGTATCAATTTTGAGGATTTTATCCTTTACTTTGAATCTCTCCTTTCTCTTGTTTGCTCCATTTCTCATGTCTCTTCCCCTATTTGGCTATCCATCTCAACATCTCTACAGCCCCCACCCCTCTCACACGCTCCAAGATTTTGATCTCTTTCCTCCCTCTTACTGGTACACATTGGCCATCTATCTCTACATCCCTACCTCTCACAATTATGATTTATATATCTCTATTTTCTATTCTCTTGCTCAATGTATATCATTACCCCCTCTTTCAGCACACATCTATACATCCCCCACTCCCACCTCTCTCCCTTGATCCTTCCCCTCACTCTCTTCGCTCCTTCTATCCCCCACTCCCATGTAGACTCATCTCTCTCTCTCTCTCTCTCTCTCTCCCTCCTTCCGTCTCTTCTCCATTTCCTCCCTTACGCGCTTTCCTCTCTCCATTGCCACTCACGTGCACCTCATCTCTCTCCCTCCCCTCCCTTCCATCCATGCCTCCTTCCTCTTACAAATAATTAATAAATTCACACTCGGAATAAGAAATACAACAAACAATTTAATCTTTGACATATACTCTGTACACATAAACATGCTTGGCACAAATATGTTTGTTATGAACATATTTCAGATGTAATAACATTTCAATTTCAGTTAATTTGGAATCATTTGCATATCATAAATACAAGGCTGTACACTTACAAACCATAAGGTCATATGATTTGGACTACAGTGATCAGATTTTCTTCTTGAAATTGGAAACATTCTTTTATTGCTATTTTGTTCTCATTCAAATCATGTACCTTCAAAGAATATTGATTTACACACTGATAGAAAGTATGTTGTACAGTAAACACACACTGTTATGCCAGTTTTGTATTGAAAAAGTGTTATTTTGACATTTTTAACATATCACAGAGTTTATGATTTCAATGCATATTTCCCTCCTATACAAGTAGCTCTTAGCATCAAGGCTAATATCAAATCACATGACCACTTTGTTCATACATGCAGGCCTTCAGCATAAGGCACACAAAACTTGGTACACTTCTACTCATAGGCCTGATAGTTAAAATGGAAGAACAAAAATACAACAACACTATTAAGTACTGGAATAATCCTTGAATTGTGATATGTACATACATGTAGTTGGGCCAGATAAACATTATCACAACTTCACTCATTCCTGCCAACTTTTCACTTCAGGCAGATAGACAAATTCTCTTTCTGTTTATAGTATATACAAAGCATAAGGCATACACAAATTGGTACACATCTATTGATAGCTAAAATGGTATAAGACAAAGAAAAAAACAAAGACATTATCAAGTACTGGAATAATCCCAGAATTGTAGATGCACATATATGTAGAGTTGGGCCAAATATACATTATCACTCATTCCTGTGAACTTTTCACTTCAGGAAGATTTAAATTGTTTGTCTCTTTTTATAGTACATTATATACAAAGCACAAGGCATACACAAATTGGTACACATCTATTGATAGCTAAAATGGAAGAAGACAAAGAAAAACCAAAACATTATCAAGTACTGGAATAATCCTTGAATTGTAGATGTACATGCATGTAGAGTTGGGCCAGATATACATTATCACAACTTCAAAGTTTTCACTTTAGGAAGATAGATAAATTTTGTCTCTGTTTATAGTACTTGTAGCTTCTCGCACAGTTAAGCTGTAGCTAAGGGTTAACATAGGCAAACATCGGAAACCTCTCTGAATAACTGTCCAATCACACTTGTGTATAAATGTTCAAAGATTTTGTTTATTACACATTCATAAACTGTATATCGTAGATATGAACGTAAAGATGTTCAAGAAATAAGCCGTTCGTAAAACATGTCGTATAACAAATATTAAGATTAAAGAGCGGTAATGTAGAGTATAAGGTACAGCAATGAATACTAGGTAGAGATGAGTGAAAGTAAATGAGTGTTGAGCGAGTGTACTCAAGTGAGTATACTCAAGTGAGTGGTTCGCTGTAAAGCAATAGAATTATAATGAATTTATGATCAACATTATACAGTTATTGACTGGCAGGGGGTGTAATATAACATTATTTGGACCGCTCAAGGGAGTTATATTTCCCAAGTGGTTATATTTTCACGAGGGAAAAATATAACTCCCTTCAGGTCCAAAGAATGTTATATACCCCCTGCCAGTCAATAACTGTTATATTAGATAGCCTTCTTTTTTTTTGGGGGGGGGGGGGGGTCCATATTTATTTTTTTCCCCGAAATTTTAATATTTTTTTTTCGGGGACAATCAAAATTACGTAAAAATAATCTGTTGAGATAGTTCAAGAAAGAAAAAAAAAAATTAAAAAAAATTTGGGGGAAAAAAAAAAGAAAAAAAAAAAATGTGTGTAATTATTGTTAATGTACACAATTTAGCATGGTACCCTCACTACAATTACTGATTCATAACTTCTTGAAACTATTCTTATACACCTTAAATGATATCAAACCAAAGTTATGAACAATATACAATATAACTCACATTCAAGAACATCTACTTGATGATTCTCGACAATAATAAAACAATAATATCAAAGTACATATATAGCAAGTTCACTACAATTTTACGACTTTCTCACTTGAGTATTTACATACGTAACAAAAGTCAGCAAACAGAGAGTGCACTAACCAGTAACTGCCAGATACACAGAGATGCAATTTTTGAAATAATTAAAACTTCTATCCCTTCCGGGCTTAAATATGTTATAAACTTCAATGTGTGAAGACTGATAATACATGTATAAAACAATATTTTAACTCACCGATTGTTTGCATGACTTCTTGGTTTCTACAACTTTCATTAACTTTTCGATCCAAACAGTATGAACAACTTCTTGACAGTTGAACTTTCTTTTTTCTTTCTGATGCCATCAAGATTGTTGCTTGGCACATCATTATAATTTTTAGAATTAGTATACTTTAAATATATTATGGAAATATGCCCCAGGTCTTATCCAATGGGGTCATTGTTACTGTTTTGATGTGGAACTACCGGCAATTAATGAATAATTCCTATTAGGCCCGACAGTCTTCAACTTCAGACTGAAAAATCCCTGAATTGTAGATGTACGTACATGCAGAGTTGGCCAGATATATATTATCACAACTTCACTCATTCCTGCCAACTTTTCACTTCAGGAAGATAAACAAATATGGTATTTGTTTAATATATATAGTATATACATCACTAATCACTCTGAGACGAGTGACTCCTGATGGGAATGGGTGCAGTTCAGAAAATCTGGGAAAAATGAGTTTCTTCCAGATGCATGTAAACTTTCGGGGCCCAACTGTGTATCCTCAACTTGATTGAACCTGAACAGAATGCATACAGTTGAGTTCAACATGGTAATGTAAATACTTAATAAAATTACAATCACAATACAAATCAACCTCATAGTCAATATTGCATTCTGGAGACTCTGCCATAAAAAGTGGAAATTGCACTTTGAGTTGTGTTTGACGTTGTGTTTGACATTGCAACTTTTAAAGGCAAGAGGGCCCTCATAATGGCATCCCATTTCCAGACAAACTGGCTCAAAGAAACTCTTGGTCCTGTCTCATAAAACTTGCTATCAATAAAACAAGTGTCACATTTCTACATATGACAAATTTGCTCTCGGCCAATCAAATGCAACCATTCCACTATCTTATAATAGTTATTGCAACTCGTTATTGATAACAAGTTTCATAAAACAGGGCCCTGGGACGGTATTCAATTCAATGCTTAGAATAAGTAAGAAATTTAAGCTAAGAACTTCACTTATCTCGTATTCAAATCATATTTTAGACTTTTACATACATAAGGCTGTAACATTTCATCATGAAATGGAAAAATGTATTGCTAAAACAAATCTAAGAGAAAAGAAATTCAAGAAAAAGTAGTTTTATTAAATCATTTTTTATTTTATTGTGTTTACGTTTAACGGTCATCATCTGTCATATAAAACAATTTGCCTGCGGTATATGATGGAATTTGCTTAGGTACAATTTTTTTATTATTTTTTATAGTTTGACCAAGTGATGTAAATGTGGAATTTTGCATGATTATAGATTATGTTGCATATTTTTAGATGAATGTATGCTATTATCTAATATAGGAACCCTGTGGAAGAGGGAGACAAAATGCTTATCACAAAAGTTGCCATGGAGGGTGAACATTTGATCCTACGATCCAGGCTATACTTTATGAAACATATAGGGTTAGGGTTGCACTCTATTTAGAGTTCAGGTAATAATGTCTACGGTTAGGTTCATGTAATATGATATATTTAATATGTATGAATATAACATTGCTATGTTGTGATATGAAGTATAATGAATTTGCTGTTTCATTACTAGTGTTAAATATGATATCTTTATCTTTACAGTAATATGTAAGGTCCGAGGTTGAAGTTGGAATTTTGGTTAGTGTAGGAAACCGACGCGGAACAACTGTCGCAGTAGCAAGTGTCGTACAACCCTCTTGGAGATAGTTCTATACGATCGAGCAGCACCTAATCCATCTGTGCAATCTGGATGGTTGTACACTGCCATTGTGTGGCTCTTGAAGGTATTCTGATTGCTGTGATGTCCATCATAGGTCATCCTCCTCGTCCAAGACGCCATCCTCCTCATCCTAGACGCTATCCTTCTCGTCTGAAACGTTATCCTCCTCGGCAGAGACGTAATCTTCCATATCTGAGATGCTATCCTCCTCGTCTGAAACGTTATCCTCCTCAGCAGAGACGTAATCCTCCTCGTCCGATACGCCATCCTCCTCGTCCGAGACGCCATCCTCCTCGTCCGAGACGCCATCCTCCTCGTCCGAGATGCTTTCCTCCTCGTCTGAGATGTAATTCAACCTGAATTGATGTTGAGGAAAGAAGATGAAATACAGGTTTGGGGGATAGGATCTGGGCCATGCAATATATAACAATCCAATCAATTGTAAGAATCGGTTGTATCTCCAGTTTTGCTGCAATTAATTGTTTCTCATTAAGCATTGTATTTACCTGTAACATAAAAATAGTGGTAAGTTGCTATTTGTATTATTTATTATGTTCCAATTTATTGAAGGAGATACATGTACAAACAAGATTTGGGATAATATTAATGGTAACTTTCAATGTTACAGGGCCTGAGGTGGTATTCTGAAATTCATGTTACGCTAGTGAAAAAATGTTTCCTGTTAAAGCAAAGATAAATAAGAAAATTCTTTGGTTAATTCTTGATATCAGCAACATATTAAAAATACCAGCACGTTACATCAGGCCTCGTTTCAAATGCACTCTGGGATAGTTTGGTGACCAAGTCACTTCCCATCTATTTCCCACAGCTGTGCTGTGCACGCCAGGGGTTATTGTGTGTGTATGTACTTTATTTTCTGACAGTACTCACAGTGAGATATCACGATTCTCAACGATTTCAAGAGCGAATCATTACGTAAAAACGTATGAAACTATTTTACACATACTTAAATTAACATATTTGGTGGTGTGATTGGAAAGAGCAAGTACAAACATAGAAATAATTATGTCACCTTTCTTTGGTTATGTTCATTGGCAAGAGTGAGACCTTGTCTGAAATATTAAAGGATGTGACTACATTAAAGGGTTCGTTGGCTTTTTACTTTAGACGACCAATGGACATGCTACTTTCTGGTGGGATATTCTAATGTTAAGCCCGTCATTTTCTCGAAGTTTCAAGAAGGTCCTTCCATTATTTTAATCTAGACATCGATATGATTTGGAGGATCTTTCTCTTGTTTGTCATTGCTGCGTCTTCCCCAAAAAAGAACCTTTAAATAGCTTTTAGACACGTACCTACATACATTCATGGGCTCCAAATTACTTCCAAGAGGCTACATCTGCGCATTTTTTGCTTATTAGCAATAGCGAGAATTCCTCATAAAGCTGGCCATGTATGTGTACAGTTTCGAGATAAACCTGCACCAACACCTACGTTTAGTCTATTCCATGCAATCGCAATTCATGTTAATTAACATAATTTCCACTATTTGAGTATAGCAGACAACATACAATATAATTCACAGAATATCACCAAAGAAAACTTAACATATGTTTATCGTGGACACTTGTATATATTGTTAGCAGAATTTTTGCATCAGCTAGCTGCATCACTATAACTTTGGGTGGCCTTGCATTTCATAGAGACTTGTGAGAAATGAGAAGAGGGGAGATGAAGCAAAAGTGCCAGATAGAAAGTAAGACATAAAAACTGATGTGCATGATAATATACAAATGATGCATGCCACTGAGTACATTATAACATTTATCAGCACTCGAGTTGAGGCTGTATTATGCATCTATCGCACTCAGCGTTAGGCTGAATAGGATAGGTGCCAAACTGGCCTCAACAAGAGACAGATCCTGTAATAAACAAATATTTATATCCATCATTTGTTTTATACGAAAAATATCCTAGATCCTTGTTATTTGATTTAAAGAGACTTTCAAGATTGTTCTTAGTAATTATCGCTGATAAATAAACCTAAGTTTAATAGGCTTAATTTAGCCGCACACAGGGATACGCGCACTTACCTCTCTACAAGCATCAATGCACAGTGTTGCACATGTATTAATCCACACACAGCATATGAAGCATATTAAACTCTACATGCCCTGCTGTGCATCATGTACGTAAAGATCTTTAAATATTACTGGAAACTATAGCATGCTTTTTCATGGAAAAACATGTGATATCATCAGTAAATGAATCATATGTGACCGTAATTGACCATTTATGTGATTAGGATCTAGGAGTGAGTTGTATAGTAATACAATCAATTTGTAATTCATTATGTTTAGTTCACTTACATTCGCCATTCAGTGAGCGCCTGCAGAAATGATTCAACATCCGATTGGGAAGCTCCATTGAACCTGAAATTTCCATTACTGATTTGAGGAAAAGAATCCTGAAAAGAAATATATCAGCATGATTGGTGATAGTGATTCATGTAGTTTTCCTCCATTCAAGTCTGGCGGATATCTGTACCATACATGTACATACCAGGTCAGTACCCTCTCTGGCATATAGACTTAGTGTCCTTGTTACACTGACACCTCCTACACACCGCCCCCTCCCCACCAAATACACACACATACAAAAAAGCTATATTGATTGAACTGGTCAATATTTCAACAGAACTTTATGCTGACACCCCTCCTCCCTGATCATGCACATGCCAAAACAAAAAGAACAAACAAACAAAATCTGTGGTTAAAATAAGTACACTGTGATCAAGATCTCCATCCTTGTTTAGTGACTATTCAATCTGAAGTATACTCTCAATTCCATGATGACATTATTCAAACCTTATGAATTGATTTGAACTATTTGTATCTATTAGTCTTTAGAGTACTTCAGTGATCTGTTTATACTGAAATTGTATAACTGCGTAACTAGTAAAAAGACACTCTCCTCCCCCCACCCCCCCCCAAAAAAAAAACTAGATGGAACTTCGACTACGCGCAGTCGAAAATGATGCCTCCGTCATAGAGCAAGTTTACAAACCAAAAAGCAATTTCTCATATACATATATGACCCTTTGATCTTTGACCTCATGACCCTAAAATGTACTCAGTTCATTGGCTCTGCAAGATGTCCTGAGTTAAAGGGATCGTTTAACAGTGGTAAATCTGAGATACACGGCGCTACGTGTAATCAGTGTCTGTGATATGGTGTAATATTGAAGCCCTAAACAAATTGCGCTTCAAAATGATCAAGAAGTGCCTCAAAAAAGTAAAAATCTTTGAGTGACCGGTTTTACCATACTCGTTTTCCCCAATAGACTGTAGTGTAATGAAAACCGTCAGGCGAACGGTTTTCAAAATTTGTAATTCCAATCATAAATATCTTGATAATCAGACAGGCGATTGGCTTGTAAAAGTCATGGGGTTCCTGACTGACCTAAAGGTTTATAATTATCATTGCATCATGAGCTAACTCCAGAATTTTATTTCAGAATCTGAGACAAAGTTACCGGATCCCTTTAAATAGTAATCCATCTGTCAGTTCTAATGAGAATGCGTTCACAAGCTATTTTTGCATACATAATGAGCCCATGACATTTGACCTTTGACCTCATGACCCAAGAATCTACTCAGTTCATTGGCTCTGCAAGATACATCCATGATCTAAGTTTGGCAGGAATCCATCAATCTGTTCTAATGATAATGCGATCACAAGCTATTTTTTGCATACATGATGAGCCGCATGACCTTTGACCTTGACCAAGACCCCAAAATCTAATCAGTTCATGGCTCTGCAAGTAACATACATGACCTAAGTTTGGCAGGAATCCATCAATCGGTTCTTGAGATAACGCGATCACGAGCTGTTTTTGCATCTTTGACCTCGTGACCCCAAAATCTAATCAGTTCATCGGCTCTGCAAGATACATACATGACCAAAGTTTGGCAGGAATCCATTAATCGGTTCTTCAGATAACGCGATCACGAGAACGGGACGTACGGACGGACAACCCGAAAACATAATGCCTCCGGCTACTTCGTAACGGAGGCATAAAAATGCTTGGTACTAAAACACTTCCAGTTTGTCTTCATTAAAAAAAACTACTTTTACTGAGGCGAACCTTTAAAAGTGAAGTTTTTTGGCAAAACATATTTTCAACTCAAGCTATATGAACTCTGTACCATACACTGCACATCAAAGACCCTCTTTATAATATTGTTCCTTTGTCTGCTAAGACTTTTATATATTTTCATACAAAACATTACACACATTGAACAAAAATTGACTGGTGCAAAAATATCATAATTCCTCAAACTCCACTGCTGCATGTGTACCTGAATTCATCATGGCATGGATATCTAGAGTACAAACACACATACAAACCTTTAAGGTTAATGCCTTTGCATTCAGTGCAGAATAGAACTCCTCCTGGAAATCATATCCCTCTAGTCTCAGGTCAGTTAGGTTTGGCATGGAACACAAAGCTTCTGCTAGATGCTGTAAAGAGGCTGATGTTGGACACGTAACATCTTCAAGCATGACACTCCCGACCTACATGTATACAAACAGTGATTCATACAAGTACATTACCAGAGTACATGCTTTAAATGAATGACGGAAAATATAACTGGGTGCTCTGATATTCATGTTTGTATATGGCTTTGCTCAGGTGACAAATGCCCTGGGCTCTAATATAATAGTTTTAATATATATGATTTCAATAAAGGCTGCAAATAGGTATGAGCTTTGGTTCATAGGAACATATTTCAATGCAGGGATAAAGTTAAAATATTGGTTAGTGCAGGATAGTAAGCATGGAAAAATTGTTGACGGAGCATGTGTCCAACAACAGAAGGCTGGACAATAACAGCCGTAGTGCATTTCATTACTACATACTAGATAGTGATGCATTCTAGGAATATATCCTACCGGGTACCCACCTACTACACTTTGGTCGAGTGTGGCAAATGTAGATTAATGTCTTGCCAAACAACATTACACTGTTAAAACAAGTATTAAAAAACTGCAGGTTAAAAAATCGTTGATTAAAATTTACTTTTAATCTTGCGTTGGTTAAAAACAGTGTTGATCAAAACTATTCCTTTTAAACTATGTTGGTTAAGTCTAAGTCGTTGGCAAACATTGTAACCCAGCATGGATTAAAAACAAAATTCCGACAGTAATGATAGCCCCCTTCCGGTTAAAGTTTAATCAATCGTGACTATTTGAAAACCAGCGTAACACATTCTTTGTTTCTTTCACCAACAGATCGAAATGAGATCTTGAAGTTATCCTCTTCCTTGAAAAATAAACACTCATGTGGGGTGGATGATATGTCACCATACGTTATAAAGAAGTTAATTTCTTATATTGTTGAACCTTTAACCCATGTGTTTAATTTATCATTTATGTCTGGAACATTTCCTGAATCAATGAAAGTTTCAAAAGTCATACCTTTATTTGAAAAAGGTGATATACATGATTTATCGAACTATCGCCCAATATCATTGCTTTCGACTTTTTCCGAGATTTTAGAAAGACTAATATACAATCGATTATCTACTTTCCTTCATAAGCATTCAATTATTTTTTCGGAACAGTTTGGGTTTCGAAAATGTTATTCAACAGAGTCAGCTTTACTTTTTGCATCCGAACTTTTGTACAAATTTTATGAAAAGAAAGAGATAGCTTTAGGAGTGTATGTAGACCTTAGCAAGGCATTCGATTGTTTGGATCACAAAATCTTATTAAGAAAATTAAGTTTTTATGGAATCAGAGGCATTCCATTGGAATGGTTCCAAAGTTATCTGTCTAATAGAACACAATGTGTAAAATATAATGAATCTGACTCTGAATTGCTATTAATGAAGCAAGGTGTTCCTCAAGGTAGTATCTTGGGCCCGTTATTATTTTTGCTCTTCATAAATGACATTGTTGAGTCTTCAAGGAAATTACATTATGTACTGTATGCCGATGACACAAACATCTTCTATTCTGGTAAAAATTTGAAAGACTTAATTTTCGAAGCCAATGTTGAACTTCAAAAGGTTGCTAGCTGGTTTTCAGCAAATAAACTAAAAATTAATCAGACCAAAAAAAAGTTCATGATATTTAACTTTGGCAAAAAGAATGATACTTTAATTGAAAATGTTAATCTGACAATAGATGGTAACTGTATTGACCAGGTACAATTTACAAATTTTTTAGGAGTTGCCATTGACAACAAACTTACATGGGCAAAACACATTGAATTAATGTCCAGGAAGATTCGGTCCCAAGTCGGTGTAATGAATAAGCTCAAAAGCTTTCTACCATCGTCTACCATGCTTTCTCTATACTATACCCTCATATATCCTTACCTAACGTACTGTAATTTAGTGTGGGCGAGAACGTCTAATAATGTATTAAAGCCCCTTATCAAACTTCAAAAGCGGGCTGTTCGGTTGTGCTGCAACGCTTCCTTCAGGGCGCACACCTCTTCATTATTTAATCCTTAAATTTACTCAAACTTCCAGATATTCTTTCTCAACGGACTTTATTATTTATGTACAAACTCCAAAATGATTTGCTACCAGTAACGTTTTATGACAGTTTTCATTTGAACTCGGATGTCCACTCCTTTAATACAAGGGAAAAAAAAAGACTTCCATCTACCAAAATTCACTAACTCATTTTTGCAAAATAAATCAATTAGATATCAAGGTCCTCACAAATGGAACTCCATGTCAAGTTATTTAAAGGGTATTAAGAACCACAACGCATTTAAACTTAAACTGAAAAGAACAATACTTGCCACTTATTGATATATTGAAATACATAATTGATTCATATATTTTGTTAGCATGTAACATTATTATTATTGTATTGTATTGTATTGTATCGTATTTCATCGTATTGTATTGTATAGTATCTGTATGTTTTTATGTTTGGGGTTGCTTGTTTACAAGTTTTTAACTTATTTTAGCAATCCCGGTATTTGTAATGATTTCATTTGTAATGATTTTATTTTGATGTTTTTATCTTTTGCCGAATAAATGTGAATTTGAATTTGAATGTTGATTAAAGTACTGGTCACGTGACCCAACGGAACGATATCGAAGCGCGTAGCCAGCGATCGTTCGACACTTCATACAATTAAGTCCGTACATGCAAAGTATACGCTGTACGCGTGCAACAAAATCAACATACAATGGAGGGTATCGCGAGGACGCTGAGGGAATGGGGGTTTGGACGGTCTTATCTCCGTGTTTACAGGTAAGAAATTATTTGATATTATCATCATCAATTCTGAGATTGTAAGGAAGAAGTGAAATAAGGTTCTTGCTCAAATCAAAAACGATTTGTGTCCCGTTAGGCTGTGCGTAGCTCAACCAGTAAGTAACTTTTTACTTGCACCATTGAACCATGTACCTGGCTCTCGTAAGCACACACACACACACACTCATCAGTCTGCAAGAATCTTCAACTGTAAAGGAGGCAGAACCAAAGAAGGAGAAGTGTATTACGGATCACCTATCCAAATTGCATGCATTAATGATGACTATATTGTTCTTTGGATCTAATAGTTTAAAACAATTAAATACAAAATAAGATGTCATCATGAAGTGAAACGTCTTTAATATGCATACAATTTGGGTAGGTCGTCCGTTAGACTTATTGAATACTGGTTGAGCTACAACCTACGGGCCCGGGACACAAAACGTTTTTAATTTTAGCAAGAACCTTATTTCACTTCTTCCTTACAATATTAGCATTGATGATAATCATATTAAAACAATTTCTTACCTGCGAACACGAGGATAAGACCTCCAAACCCCCGTAAGTTTAACCAACAGTGGTTAAAACTGTAACCAACAACCCACTAAAGTTTAACCAACATCGTGTGAATCAAAGCAGAATTAACCTACAATGGTTACAATTTTAACCAACAACCCATGTAAGTTTAACCAACGTCATGTGAATCAGCCCGAACAAAGCATAATTAACCAACAAAAGGTTAAAGTCTTAATCAAAAAAGGGTTTAAGTTTAATCAACACCATTTTAACCAACATTGAGCAAATATTTTTAACCAATAATTGATTAAAAATTTTAATCAACCACAGGTTAAAGTTTAATCAACAGTTGTGTGATTCATATGGTAATCCGTGGTTGAATAAAATTTTAACCAACTTGATTAAAAATTGTAATACTTGTTCTTACAGTGTAGGCCTAAACATTAATGTTGTATTGTCCTTTAGGTGCCAGAACTTGGGTCGGTCAGTCAGATTTTGTTTTTTAAAACTTTTATTCCCCTCTCAAAACAGCGACCATCGCCCAAAACACTCAAACTAGGAACGCCCCCCAACTTGCTGATTAATAGCTGGTGCAGTGCATCGTGTTTATGTACACATACACAAGATCTACTTGTTTACGCTAGCAGGATTTCTAAATTAGGGCAGAAGGGGGGGTGAGAATTTGGGAATAATTTGATGATTTTACGCATTCATTTCCCATTTAGACAAACAAAATACATATTCTTGTAATCATTAACCATTTTTTTCTCAAACAAGGGAAACGCTCTCGGCGGTCTCGCCTGCATAACGCAATTCAATATGATGAAAAATTGAGGTTGGAACATTATTTATAGGCAGGGTGGCCCATTAGCAGGCCCCAAACTAGATGGAACTTCAACTGCGCGCAGTCGAAATGATGCCTCCGTCATAGAGCAATTTAACAAACCAAAACAGAAGAAATTTGTCAAATTCAAGTTCAATTGTAATCCATTAACAGGTTCTCAGAATATCGTGATTACAAGCAATTTCTCATGACCCTTTGATCTTTGACCTCATGACCCTAAAATCTACTCAGTTCATTGGCTCTGCAAGATGTCCCGAGTTAAATAGTAATCCCTCTGTCAGTTCTAATGAGAATGCGTTCACAAGCTATTTTTGTATACATTATGAGCCCATGACCTTTGACCTATGACCTCATGACCCAAGAATCTACTCAGTTCATTGGCTCTGCACGATACATACATAAACTAAGTTTGGCAGGAATCCATCAATCTGTTCTAATGATAATGCGATCACAAGCTATTTTTTAATACATAATAAGCCGCATGACCTTTGACCTTGACCTGATGACCCCAAAATCTACTCAGTTCATCGGCTCTGCAAGTAACAAACATGACCAAAGTTTGGCAGGAATCCATCAATCGGTTCTTCAGATAACGCGATCACGAGCTGTTTTTGCATACATAATGAGCCCTGTGACCTTTGACCTTTGACCTCGTGACCCCAAAATCTAATCAGTTCATCGGCTCTGTAAGATACATACATGACCAAAGTTTGGCAGGAATCCATCAATCGGTTCTTCAGATAACGCGATCACGAGCTGTTTTTGCATACATAATGAGCCCTGTGACCTTTGACCTTTGACCTCGTGACCCCCAACTCTAATCAGTTCATCGGCTCTGCAAGATAAATACATGACCAAAGTTTGGCAAGGATCCATCAATCGGGTCTTCAGATAACGCGATCACGAGCTGTTTTTGCATGCATAATGAGCCCTGTGACCTTTGACCTTTGACCTCGTGACCCCAAAATCTAATCAGTTCATCGGCTCTGCAAGATACATACATGACCAAAGTTTGGCAGGAATCCATCAATCGGTTCTTCAGATAACGCGATCACGAGAACGGGACGTACGGACGTACGTACGGACGGACGTACGGACGGACGGACGTACGGACGGACGGACAACCCGAAAACATAATGCCTCCGGCTACTTCGTAACGGAGGCATAAAAATGAAATCCTCTGAATATAATCAGCATTTTGAAGTGAATATTGACTAAGAATCATCAGAAGAATTATTTACTATTAATTGTACCACGATCGATGACTTGAATGAAATATGAACATACATGTATTAATAAAAAAATGATATATTAATTCTCATATTAAGTTGTGAAAACATAATCCAAGTCTACTGACATGAAATGAACTTTGACCTTGTGACCTGGAATTTGTGTCATATGATTTGTGATACTTGATAACCCTTGGGTATAAGTTTCATGGAATTTGAACAATTTTGAAAATACGCTAACAATTCAAAATCTTGATGTTGATGCCACAACAAAGTCTATTTTTGTTGACCTAAAATGACCTTTGACCTTAACTTAGTGACCTGAAATACTACTCACATGATTGGGGATACTTGATAACCCTATAGTCCAAGTTTCATTGACTAAGAACATATACTTTCAAAATTATAACACAAATTCAAAAACTTAACCTTAGGTTAAGTTTTCGATGATGATGCCACAACATAGACCAAGTCTGTTGACTTGAAATGACCTTTGACCTTGACCTTGTGACCTGAAAGTCTACTCAAATGATTGTGGATACTTGATAACCCTATAGTCCAAGTTTCATTGACTAAGAACTAATACTTTCAAAATTATATCAAAAATTCAAAAACTTAACGTTAGGTTAAGTTTTTGATGTTGACGCCACCGCCATCACCGGAAAAGCGGCGCCTATGTTTCGCTTTTTGCTACGCAGGCGAGACAAAAACGGATGAAATTTTCTTTAATTAAAAAGCATACTGTAGATTTTTAAAATCTTTGGGTAGGTCGAAAAGGGCAATACAAGATCTTTTTGTTAACGCCTTAGTGCTATGTATGGCAGGGATCAAAACCCCATACCACGTGGTTCACTGTCCAGAGACTTATCCACTGAACCACAATCACTTCTACATCAAACATGGTTGATGTCCTATATTTTAGAAAGTATAGTTTTCATATGACTGGTTTCATTAAATAGAGCTGCAATTGTGTTTGGAGAATAAAATTAACTAAGAAAGAACTATCGCTTCGTAAATTATTTAGAGGCATTTGCGACCTTGGCTAAATGTATTATGTCCAAGACTGATATTGTGCACATGAATGTAGAGTGTATACATGTAGCTGTGCTTAAAAAAAGTACACTGTGATCTAGATCTCCATCCTTGTTTAGCAACTTTTGAATCTGAAGTATACTGCTTTAAGACCCATGATGACATAATTCCAACCTTATGAATTGATTTGAACTTAAAAATATAACAATTACAAACTAAACTTTTTGTATCTATTAGTCTTTAGAGTACTTCAGTGATCTGTTTATACTGAAATTGTAGTACTCCATAAGTAGCAACACAACACTCCCCTTTCCCCTCAAAATGCTTACTAAAACATATCCAGTTTGTATCCATCAAAACCAAATTACCTTTTCTGAGGCAAACCTTTAAAAGTGGAGTTATTTTGCAGAACATTATATTTTCAACTAAAGCTATCTGAATTCTGTATCATACACTGCACATGAAAGACCCTGTTTATAATACTATTCCTTTTTTGCTAAGATTTTTTACATATTTTCATATAAAACATTAAACACGTTGAAAAAATCTATATTGACTGCATGTTGCTAAAATATCATAACTCCTTAAATTCATCTCCACTGCTACATATGTACATGAATGCATCATGGCATGGATATAGAGTACAAACACACATACATACCTGTAAGGTTGACGCCTTTGCCTTCAGTGCAGAATAGAACTCCTCCTTGAACTCCTCTCCACTCAGTGCCAGGTGAGCCAAGTTTGGCATGGAACACAAAGCTTCTGCTAGGTGTTGTGAAGAGGCTGATGTTGGACATCTAACATTGCGAAGGATGAGAGTTTGGACCTACATGTATACAAACAGTGATTCGTACAAGTACATTACCAGTATACAGGTTTCAAATGAATGACGGAAAATATAACTGGGTGCTCCGATATATATATATATGTGTATGGCTATGCTCAGTTGACAAATGCTGTGGGCTTTTTTTAGTCACATATATATATATAGGATTTGGATGAGAGCTGCAAATAGGCTTGAGCTTAGGTTTAGTGTTACAGTTGGGTATATATTTTGATGCAGGGTTAAGTTCAAAATTTGGTTAGTTCAGGGTAGTGGGCGCAGAAAATTTGTCATCAGAGCATGCATTGCAAAAGAATAGGACAGACTTTTATTATTACAGCCGTAGTACATTTCATTACTGCATATACATCAGAGTAAATGCATCCATCCAAAATATTTATCAACAAAAACAAACACAGGATGCTGAGTACAACCATGGACATATTACGGATGGACATTCAACATGATTCTTTCTTTGATCCAATGATAGTCACCGCCTTCTGACAGGGGTGACAGTGAGCACTAAAAAAAAAAAAAGTTTTTTGTTTTCCCCTCAACCGCGCCCCCCTTGAGTAATAAAAAAGAAGAGGATTCGCGGGGAAAAAATGGCATCTGACAACATTCCCCCCTTTCGAGTAAGAAAATTGGGGGAAAAAATAGGGCAAAATAGGGAAGAATCAAGAAAATAAGGGGGGAATTGGGGAATTGGGAAAATCAGGATAAAATAGGGAAGGAAAATCAGGATAAAATAGGGAAGGAAAAAAAAATCTGGTAAAAAAAAAAAAAAAAAAAAAATCTGGATTTTTTTTTTTTTTTTTGAAATCGGGAAGAAAAAAAAAATCTGGAAAAAATCTGGAAAAATTAAAAAAAATCTGAAAGGCCTGTTCTGATTATGTGCATCTTAATGAGAACATTAAGCTGTTTTAACAATAACGACTGTGTAAGCATTTTCGGTCATTGACAAATGAGCAGTTTCCCTTTCTTGGGTTTTGTTTGGATGGTGTGCTTTGTAAGAGTATGTCTTCAATAAAAACATCCCCAGCAGCAGCAAAGTTGAAAAGCAGACGATTTTGGTGATATGAAATTTATTATTACTGATTTGCACACTTTTGCACGCACCAATGACCTTATAAAACAAGTAGAAGGCCATGATCTTTATAAGCCCTGTGCGTTGTAATTCTGGAATATTATGAGGAAATTGGGGAAAACAGGATTTTAAATCACAAACAATCCAAACAAAACCTTTTTGGTGATATCAACATGTTTTTCAAAAATAGAACACAGTACACAGAACAATAATTTACAATTATTAACCAGAACTGCACGTCGATTTCCCATGATTTTAGCGATTTATTATTTTCTGTGCATGTAGATTAACATGTTTAAAATCACTATCTTGATTCTGTCCCAGCTTATTGGCGGTGACCATCATGAGATCAAAGTGAAGAAACATGTACGGAATGTTATTGAGACGACATTGACGGAGACAATCACAATGAATTCGTTAAGAAAATGATGAATGTCCATTCGTAATAGGTCCATGGTAAAACCCAGCTCATCTTCAACGTAACTATAATATGAAGGTTACGTTAATTTGTCAAATGGATTTTCAACTCCATTAATTTACATATACTTCTAGATCGACATGTATGTTCCTCTTTATATAACTTGTGTTTACTAGCTGTCATGTGATGAGGCTGGTGTGAGGCACTCAGCATCATGAAGGCAGAGAGTCTGGATCTGTACAGAAACTGAATGACTGAAAAAGGTTTAACACTGGCAGATGGAAAGGGGGGGGGGTGGAAGTTTGTAAACATGTGGTCAGAGACAGCATCACTGAAAGGTTCTTGTTGGGGCTAGTATTCATTTGCTCAGAGTAGTTTCCACAATATTAATCCTTTGTTTACTTGTATAAGTTAAATCAGACACTGAGAATGGGTATCATTCATATGTTGGAAATTACTAAGTAGCTTCAGGTAATTTTTATGTACATTATAGTTAGTAAGATCAGAAGTGGATGAAAATGTAAGGCCTAATTTGTCAAGAGTCAGGAATGGATGATAGCTAGGAGATGACCATACTGAAGATGTCAGTAAGAGAAAGATCAGGAGGTCGAGGTATGTGAAATATATGCAAATCTTCTCAGTGTTTAAAAATATTCAGTATAGCACCTTTTCATTGTAAATCAAAGATTTAGACATTGCTAAAGAAAATATACTATAAGAGAGTTTAAAGAATGATTATATCATTTACAAGCGTAAAATGATGTTGAAGATGATACTACTTAACATTAATTTATAGATAAGGGCAGTCTATAGCTATGGAACATGTACATTCCTTAATATAATTTTCCATCGTGGCTCGTACTATGTGGCGCGCTATGGTTTTAATTTGTATTCATGTACTAAAGTTCTGTTGAATGAAGACATAATACCAACAGGCAACAACAAAATAGTTGAATACCTAGGGGGCAAAACCTGAATTTGGGGGGTTTTGGTCGGGATGTTGTAGGTCGGTCGGTATAATCATGTTCAGAGGATCTTCCTGCACAATTTCTAGGTGGACTACCCTGACAATATTTTTCTTGAACAAAAATAGTCAATAATTAGAAGATAATTTTGTAACAGAACATCATTTTACCATGCATGTGGTAACATATGAAAGAAAATTAAATTATCTACAAGATGATATATTTATGATAATTGAATTTATTTTACATAATAATAATGATAAATAATAGGTTATTTATATAGCACCAGTATCCGTCAAGCTCTGACGCTCATGGCGCTTTACGCATATTACCCTGGTCATAGCCGAGCTGCCAAAGTAACTAGCGCTGAAGCATATCAGGTACCCATTTACACCTGGTGGAGTTATTTCTCCATATTTCAATAACTTTTGAAACTGAAGAATTAAAAATATATAGTCAAATTTCCTAATATTTGTTGAATATGATCTGAAAATTACAGTTTTATTGCTTTTTATGTAAAATAAGTTATAGCATAGCAAAGTTTGTTTTGGACAATTTGTAGTTTAGTTCCATGATAATACGTTTAATGTGCATCGTCATTGCCGCATATGTGTCAGGTTTGCAAATCCCTTGCAACTGACATGCGAATTCTCTACTTGCATTCTATCTTTTTTCTTAACGATTGACCGGACAGTGAACAGGGAAGGGTTTGGCTGGGCGATGGGGGAGACACAAGTGGCAGGGGCAATTTATAAATTCCCCCCAAAATTAGTCATTCTGAATTGTAATTAATACAAATTGTGTAAGGTAATTGTAGAATCTTGGTTTTATATGACATGGTCAAATAAGACATAGAATCATGTCTGGATTTACAAATATTTTAATGAAGTTCTATAAATGACTAAACAGAGTTGTTAGCAACATCAGTGCATGTATCAGTCTACTCATTTTGGATCATGCATGATAACATTGTAATTATGTAATCTGCAATTAAAAGTTGTGAAATGCTATGACCTCTACTTGAAATGAGAGACAGGAAATCAAACATTACATGTACATTTTAACTAGTACAATGATGAAGAAACTATCAGAAACTTCCTAACCAGCTTGTACCTTTTAGTATGAGGTAGAACATTTTAGTTGCAGGATTGAGGATGTAGTAAGTTTTGCTAACTCAAATCAGAATATTTTTACTCTTAAGTAGCAAACTTTTGGATTATTGATAAAATATTATCTAGCAGCTTATTGTAGAGTTTTCCTACACATGTATGTAATCATCTGGCATCACTATGGAGCAATCATGAAGCTTCTTCTCATGGACTCTGTAACATTACCTGATGTAAATATAAGAGTAAGTGAACCAATATATATATTTGTGTTTACTTGCTCCACTTTAAAACTTGTAGATTAGAATAAACCTTAATATTATATAGAATAAATTTTGGTCCTTTTTTGTTTTGGATCACAACACTTAAATCAGATTTGCAACCTTTTGTGATGACTTACATGTGTGTTACATCCAATGCTTCTGTTAATTTAATACTAATATACCTATTACCCACATCGTACTCTTGTTTTATAATTGATATAGGTACATGTATAAGAGGGTAACATTAACCAAAGCAACCTCACACTAGATGAATTTCAGAATTCCTGTGTCTGTCTTTTAAGATCTTACAAGAATCACAAGAATGAGTAAATTTTGCCTGCTAATGTTAAGTAACAATTTAAAGTTAGGTTTATATCAAATATGAATACAGTGTGACTATTAATTATTAGAATGATACACCCCCTTTTTATTATACATGTACGTTCCTACAACAAGATGAGTAACCAGCCAAGAAAACGTGTGGCAGATAGTGCTATGTCCATGAAGCATGTGCCTGCTAAGAATTCTTCCAAAGATATGAGCACTGTCTACACAAAATGCATCACATGCCAACAAGAGTCTGTGATGAGCCTATTCTTCATCCAGTTAACAATATATTCAAAGCTTATATGAGCCATGTTTATAGCCATGCAAGATGACGTGTTTAACAGAATTCACATACTCTGCAAAATCATTAATCCATGCCAACTTTTATAACTTTTATGCCATAATGTCACTGTGCTTTTCTAAGCCATCTTTATCAGTACAAACTTGGGTATTTTATTAGGCTGGGGACTGCCTCGACAGCACCTTTATTTGGTTCTTTTGCAGTTTCCCATTTAATGTTCATTATCTTTTTCTCTGCTGTAAACATGTTCATTTTTTACTCTAGTCTTTACTTCTCTTTTTGATTTTGTGTTTAAAGTTCAATGTATACTGTGTATCCTACATGTAATTATGTTCTCGATGTACAATGTGTTTTCAGTGTACTTTTGTTAAATGGACTTGAATTGAATTGAAAAGTCTGCATCAGAAACCTGGTTGGAGGAAAATGCACCAAGGTGGCACGCAAAATGTCATAGCTGGTACATACAGGAGAAAAGCTACCAGTGTGCTGAAAAGAAACGTCTTGCTGATAACCTGAGTACAGTAGGTGAGTCTCTTGCAGGATGCAGCTCATTGCAGTCAGAGCAATCTGTCAAGTTAACCCGTCGGAACACTAATGAGACATTAAAAGTGTGTAGCCAGCAATTGGCTCCAGTTCTACGGCAAGTGTTTTTGATGATTTTCGATTCTGGTTTGGTACCCAATACTTGGAAAAAATCTTCAATCGTTCCAGTTCCAAAAATTACAAAGGCAAATGAACTAAATGATTTTCGCCCTGTAGCTTTGACATCGAATATTATGAAGTGTTTTGAGAGATTGATGTTGACATATTTGTTGAAAAAAACTAAAGAATTTATGGATCCTCTTCAATTTGCATACAGACCAAACAGGAGTGTGGAGGATGCCGTTCTTGTGTATTTGCATAAAATATATGAGCATTTGGATAAACCAAAGACCTATGCTTGGTCCCTTTTCTTGGACTTTATGCTTTCAATACTATTGCACCTCATTGTCTGGCTCGTAAGCTGATAAGAATGAATGTAGACCTTAGATTGATTAGATGCATTCACAACTTCTTGATAGGTCGAACACAGTGCGTAAAGGCGGGTGGTCATCAGTCATCTACGGTGACTACATACATAGGTGCCCCTCAGGGGTGTGTCCTATCCCCGGTTTTGTTTTCACTATATACAAGTGATTGTGTAAGCTCAACTTCTTGCTGTACTATACTCAAATATGCTGCTGACACCGTAATTGTTACTCTTTTGTCTGATCAGGTGAATTATTATTTCTCACAGGTAGACAAATTCATTCGCTGGTGTGATGATCATTACTTAACATTAAACACAACCAAAACCAAAGAAATGGTAATTGACTTCCGTCGAAAAGATACAGACTACGAGAGTGTGATCACTCATAATGAGGCGATTGAACAGGTTGGAAACTATAAGTATCTTGGAACTGTCTTAAATGACAAATTATCATGGAGGGATAACACACAATCGGTGTATAAGAAAGCTAACAAGAGATTGTTTTTTCTGCGTAAGTTGAAAAGTTTCCATATAGATGCAACTATCCTGACCCTGTTCTACAATTCAATAATAAAGAGTTTCCTGCTTTTCAATATTATATGTTCATTTGGCAATCTCTAAAAACAGGACAAGAAGAAATTGGAAAGGTCACGTAAAATAGCACAACGCATAATTGAGGTAGAATTAGCTTCTGTCGAGTCTCATTGTACTGAGCAAATTGTTGATAAGGTCTGTGCAATCATGAAAGACAATACCAATCCACTGCATTTATTTTATTCATTTAATCGTTCTGGTATCCGACTTCGCCCCACCCCAACCCGGCTTTCACGATTCAGATATTCATTTGTACCCGACTCTGTACATACATTCAACTCACAGGTTAAACGTTAAACTTCCGCGTCGGAAATTAATTGTATGATTTGAAATACCAATGACCATGAGGCTTAATTCTGAAACTCATGATTTGAAGTACATGTACCAATGACCATTTTTGTCGCTTCATTATCTTTTGCATGTATTTGTTCCTTATTTCATCTAATAATTTCATCTATACGTGATGTATTTATTTCTTGTAATCATGTATTTTGTTGAATATGACTGTAACGCCAGTGGAAAACAATTTTCTATGTAACTTGTTTGCAAAGACCAAATAAAATATCTTGTATCTTGTATCTTGTAATAGTTTTGTAGCAAAGAAGACATGTGTAATTTGCAGTAAGAAGTGGTTAAAGGGAAAGGAGCCAGTGCGTAACAAAGAACAGTCAAATGTCAATTGAGGAGAGGGCAAGGAAGCTGGGCAGAGATGACATTTTACGGAGACTGATTATGGGCAGGGACATGTATGCCATGTATAAACAAATTTAAGGCTCTACGCATTCATTGTGGTTGGTCAAAGTTAAACCCTTATGACGTTGCATTCAGCCGATTAGTAGATGAGCTGGAAGCTCCTCTTTTCCATGATCTGTCCAGATTCCTTGTAGAATTACTACGCGATAGATACCGAGACATTCTTGAGGAGCTTGGTGTTGATAAAGGAGTCTTGAAACTGATGTTACATGAACACTTTGGGTCACGTATTTCGGTCCTTGATCAAACAAAAGGTTCAGGATTTATATGTGCTTCCACAGTACCACTTGGTGATGCACTGAACAAACTGAGGCACCTCGGTAGAATGATCAAAACTTCGCAACTGGTGGATGCTCCTACAGAAGCAGGACCGGCTTATCTGCATTCTGTGCTGACCTGCATAGACAGGCGAGCATCATTGGCTATCTTCCTCTGATCCTATCTTCTCCAACTGACCCTACTGTACTAAAGGAAATGATGATTCTACTCGTCAGGACATCACATGCACATGGTGACAAATACACAATTATCACTTCAGATCAGGCTACACATGAGCTCGCTGTACCCATCAGAGACAAGCATCGTAGTGAGTTCAGCAATGTGGTCTTACTGCTGAGTGGCTTTCATCAAGCTCACAACTACATGAAAGCAGTTTGCAAGATCATCAGGGCAGCAGGTGCAGAAGATCTTCCTGTTGCAGCTGGTCTGTGCCAGGAATGAGCTGCCAAGAAGCAGGGGTGACAGTGAGCACTAAAAAAAAAATAGGTTTTTTGTTTTCCCCTCAACCGCGCCCCCCTTGAGTAAAAAAAAAGAAGAGGATTCGCGGGGAAAAAATGGCATTCAACAACATTCCCCCCCCCCCCTTTCGAGTAAGAAAATTGGGGAAAAAAATAGGGCAAAATAGGGAAGAATCAAGAAAATAAGGGGGGAATTGGGAAAATCAGGATAAAATAGGGAAGGAAAAAAAAATCTGGTAAAAAAAAAAAAAAAAAAAAAATGGATTTTTTTTTTTTTTTTTTTTTAAATCGGGAAGAAAAAAAAAATCTGGAAAAAATCTGGAAAAATTTTAAAAATCAGAAAACCGATTGAAATCGGGTTTTTATCAGGTCTGAAGAAGATGTCTGGTAAGAAAGCTGACTACTACCAGGCCATAAATGCCCTCAGAATCCTGAGCGAAGCTATGTGGCTCCTCTACTAGGAAGCATTGACAGCACGGCAGACAGAGAAACAGATCCCTGGCAGCCTCAGGTGGAATCCGTCTTGAAAATGCTCTTTGAAAAAGACATCACTGCCACTGAAAAGTTACAAATGCTTCAGAATTGAACAGTTATCAGCCCTGCAAGAACAGCTGATGCTTTCCCCAGGATTAATGGTTGAGCAACCAACAGCAATCCTCTGGTCCACCTTCCTGATTATGTCAGATGTTTTCATAGATTTATCTACTACCAGCGAGAAGCTGACTGGGTAGGACACGTCTGTGAATCATATTGAATGCTGCTTTACCTCGATCACAGCAGCAGGGCATTAAGAATATGGGCAGCAGTCTCTGCCTCTCTATCTTGATGAGATAAAGAATCTTCCTGAAACAGCCCCTGATGTACATGAAGCACTTATGGCGGGTGCATTTGTTGACAAGCACAATTGTGTTTCTCCTGACATGCTTCTTGAACAGACTTACAATGCAGTTGCCAAGGAAGCTAGCGGTCTTGACGGAATGACACCTAACCCCGCCGCAGGGATGAAATGGGTTTAAACAAATCCTATCGCTGCATCTGTCTCTGCACAGTTGAAATTAATGCTGCATCTTCATTCACCCAGCCCTCACCATGAATCTGGTGTATGTCGAGTAACAAGGGATGCAAAGATGGTCATCTAGGCAATGGCAGCAGTCGAGACAAATCCATCCAGTGCGACATCCCTGATAAATGTGGCAACTGGGCAATGTGCTGATTGCAAAGTTAAGGACAACTTGACCAGTGCTAAACAAATTGGCCTGGAGGCACTGTCTAAGTCACTGTCCAGTCTTCAGAAGAAGACAAGTATTGTGAAGCTGAACACTTTCCACACAAAAAACGAGAAACAAAAGAAGTCTGGACCCAAAGCAGCTAAATAAGGGAAAACTATCTCACTTATGTTGTTTTTCTAAATTCCTTTGTTCCTTTCTTGATCCGCAAATACAATCAAAATGCTACCTGAATTTTACGTTCTTCTTTATTTCTCACATATTATTTTTGTAACCTTTCCGGCTATCCCGTTCACTCGAACATTTAAAATAACTTACTTATTTTGTTTTATAATAATATTAGAAAAATTTCTGTAAAGCAATATTATGAAGAATTCAATGTCACTGTTTATGATGTATGTAAACTTAATTTGATTCTTTGTACGTTTGTAAAGTGTGAGCAAAACAAATTACCAATATTGGACAAAAAATTGAAATTGAATTGAACTAATGAAGTAACCCATAGGAAAGTGAAAAGTATGCCGCAGACCTGCCGCAGATCTGCCACAGACTTTTAGTCTGCGGCAAAGAGTATGCCGAAGTATGCCGCAGAAAGAAATTTTGCTGCAGTCTTGCCGCATACCAGTATGCCACAGGAACAGTCTGCGGCAGATCTGCGGCAGGATGAAACTTTGCTCCAGACAAAATTGCCACATACTAGTATGCCACAGGAACAGTCTGCGGCAGATCTGCGGCAGGATGAAACTTTACTCCAGACTTGCCGCATACTAGTATGCCACAGGAACAGTCTGCGGCAGCATGAAAATTTGCTCCAGACTTGCTGCATACTAGTATGCCACAGGAACAGTCTGCGGCAGATCTGCGGCAGGATGAAACTTTGCTCCAGACTTGCCACATACTAGTATGCCACAGGAACAGTCTGCGGCAGATCTGCGGCAGGATGAAACTTTACTCCAGACTTGCCGCATACTAGTATGACACAGGAACAGTCTGCGGCAGGATGAAAATTTGCTCCAGACTTGCTGCATACTAGTATGCCACAGGAACAGTCTGCGGCAGGTCTGCCACAGAAAAGTGGGAAATTATACAGTCTGAAGCAAGGCTATAGGCGGCCATTTTGGAGGACCATGCAGGGCCATGAGGTTGTAAATTCCTGTGTTAATTAGCACTGTTAATTGTCTTTTTAGCTTCTGTCAAACCAAACAATTTACTTCAAGTTCAACTGGTACCATAAGAGGAATTTATTACATAAGAGGAGACTGAGGAATTAACAGACTGTTTCAAACTTTTTTGTTGTGCCATATGTGATCTTATCTTCAGCCCCACTAACTCACTTTTTTGTTGCAACTAGCACATAGATCTGTGACTCTACTCTGGGCTATGTGTATGCAGTTATTGTATTCCTATTCCTCTACCTCTACTTCTGCATTGTGTTAAACCCATATTTGTAGAATTGTTGAAGCAATTCCGCCTATTTTAGCTGTTTCTACTAATTCAAGGTGCTAGAATGTAATGATGCAATGCATGCTCTCCAGCATAGCCTTCCTGCAAGATACTTAATTGCCACGTACTGGAAATGAAAGAGTCTGCGGCAGACCTGCCGCAGACTCTTTATCATACTGAAAGAGTATGCGGCAGGTCTGCAGCAAGTCTGCGGCAAACCTGCCGCAGACTCTTCATCATACTGAAAGAGTATGCGGCAAGTCTGCGGCAAGTCTTCGGCAAAACTAATTTTCATGTGAAAAAGATGACTGTCTGCGGCAGGTCTGCTGCAGATCTGCGGCAAGTCTGCCGCAGGAGTATGCGGCAGGCTCATTTCTTTCCTGCTCTTCTGCGTAAACACAGATCGTTGCTTGTGGTGGAGAACTATATAGACATGGTTGACTTGGTGAAAAACCCCACTGACGTTGTATCCGGAGACCTAATCAAAGAGGCAAGGGCCATCACAACATATGTTTACACCTCAGCAAGTGATGACTTCAAGGAGTTTGATCTGGGCAATGTCAGGGCATACAAGTTTTTAAACAACAGATCTACTCTCCTAAGGCTCCTGCCCCCCCCCCCCCCCCACAGAAGACGCATTTCTTCTTCATGTAAAGAGAGCTGCCCTAGCAATGATGATGAATAAGAGAGAACACATTGCCAAGCCTCAAACCCCACCCTGGACAGAATTTGGGTGGAATCTGGATGATCAGCACGTGCTTCCTGTTCCAAGTACCCATCAAGCCCAGCCCTTAAAAGAAGCATATATCATGCGGATGTACTAAAGGGTGCAAGAAGGAAATACCATGCTACATAGGGTGCCGCTGACAAGGACTATCAAGCAAATGTAGCAGGATGCAGGATATCAGATACGACATCGGAGCAGCGACTCAGACGGTGATTAGGAAAAACAAAACAGTAATGTCGGAAATAAAGAAGACCGGTAGTCGCTTTAAATGCAAATAACTATGATGTACTGGGGTATTAAAATTGTCGACAAACTGAATAACATTCTTAAAATGCAAGTTCGTCTCTTATTTTCATCTCAATTCATTTTTCAGTTAGATATTGTCATCATCATCAATATTTTTATTTACATTTAATCAGGTATGTGCACTGTAATGTAGCCAAAACAGCTGTTGTCCTGTTGAGTGGCAATTTTCTAATAACTGTCATATTTGATTCATATTACCTTAGAACATTTTCCAAATTGATTCTTTGACTTCACAAACTTTGGTTCGGGATCCAATATAGAGTGTTGTATATAGTCATATATATCTAAATTGTAAAAAGAAACCCTGACATGATAATGGAAATTTTGAATTGAGGTTAGTGCAACATGTCATGAAAGTAAAATCAGAAGTAGGTTAAGTGAGCACTAAATAGAATTCAAGATTTGGTGATAAAAACCTTTTTTGATAGGTATCAAATCATTTGAACACTTTGCATGTATATCTGCAAGTTTTGACTCCCACTATGCATTTTCCATTCAATATATCATATTTGCACCCTGTAGACTATTATGGCTACTGATCCCTAAACCAAACATTCAGGGGCAGCAATATCTTGGGGGGGGGGGGGGGGCGTGTGTGCGATATTTTAGGAAGCTCTGCAACTGACATCCCCCTCCCCCCTTTGATTTTGCATTTTGCCTTGCCCTAGTGTAAATCTTACTGGGAAGTTGCAAAGTGACAGAATGACAAAAACAATGCACTCTTTAGTTTGTAATTCTGCATTTTGGAGCACTTTCAATCAAATGGGAAAATCAGGATGTGATCTTGATTTCTATACAATTTTGTCTGTCTCTAAATTTGGTGTTTGTAGCACCCTTAAAACCATCATTTTTATAATAGTTCTACATTTCCCCACTAAATTTTGGTGTGGGGAGAAACATTTCCATGAGAGCCCCCCCCCCCCCCCCCTTCCCTATAAATCACTGACCCTGCATTTTGAAGTATAGCCAATGTTTTGGAGTTTACATTATTGTAAACTCAAAAGACAAGATCGATGTCATACTAACTTGTGCAGTTTAGACATCTTATAGGCCTATACCATTTCATATATGATTAAGTCAAAGTTTACTACACTTAAAAGTGTAGCGCCCTGTGTGTAGCAAAGATATTTCTAAATTTGGAGTACCGGGTGATAAAACCAATTGTTTATTTTGTATTTTCTATGAATGTATCGATTTAACCATATCAAAATTTCCATAGGGGAACAAAACCCCCTCCCCCAAAAAAATTAATAATCTGAAGACCCCCCCCCCCCCCCCCCCCCCCCCCCAAACGCAACCCCTGCATATGCTGGTTGCACAGTTATTATGTATAAATGGTAAACAAATCAAAAGAGATAGAAAGAGATAGAATGCTCAAAATTCATGTTCCAGTTACAAAAAACCTGGAAACCCTACAGCAATATGGCCACACATGTGCACATATTGTGTGTACATATATAGTCTGTGCATATTCTCCAAAACGCTATCTTTAACGAATATCAAAGTGAGAAATTTGGAGCGCTATAACTTTTTGGTTAGAAAAGCAATTAAACTGTAATTTTTAGGTCATATATACCCGACATTGAGACAGTTTCATTGATTATTCATTTTTAAATGTATTTTAGCAAAATAAATTTGTTAAGAAAAA
>JAVYIG010015185.1:0-37425 GCA_035222895.1 Strongylocentrotus droebachiensis | reverse complement strand
CTGAAGCAGGAGATACCCAAACTAAAGACAAAGCAAAGGATCTACATTCATCAGTGAACTGTACTAATCTTCTGCTTAAGAGTCTGATATGTTTGTAATTCATTTATGTATTATGTTGTATCCGTTTTTTTAGAATAGTTCGCATTAAACCACGTTTATTTAACCTAATTAGTTGTGTTAATTTTTCTTCTGTTTGCAAGTTTACCAAAGTCTTGATGGCAGTACTAACAATAGCAAAAGATCCCAGTCGCAAGGTGTTGCCCGATTCCCAACTTGTAACAATAATTGTGTGGTGTGAGGGCCGGTTGATATTTATCTAAGGGTTTATTTATTTTGAATACATCTAGTCATCTGATTGGTCGAAACTGGAGTCGTGATGTTAGCCATGCCCGCCTACAGGTCAATAGTATTTAAAAGATGCCCACATGCCCGCCTAACGGTCAATAGTTTTTTCTTAAAGATGGCCAGTGCCCCGGGTAACGGGCGCTTAAATACATTTTGCTGAGATCCCTATTGGTTTACGTATAAAAAGTTTCTTTGTGCATGCGCGGATACAAAAAAGTGCAATGTGTGTGATTTTAACGTTCAGGCAACTTTCCAGCGAAGATATACAGACAGTGTCTCAGTTTTTTGGGGGGTAATGTTTTAACCAGTCTGTATTTAAGAAAAAGAATAAGGTAAGAATTCTTTGCAGAATTTGTTTGTGTGTGAATTCGGTATATAAAAGATATATGGTTCGAAGCATAGCTGTTTCTATACAGGCTCTGTACCTTGATTTCAAAGTTGTTTTTAATAAAAAGAAGACAAATTAAGGAAAAGCATCAGTGAAAGTACCGGTATTGAATAAAACACAAGGTGACAACGCTGTAATTTTACGAGGCCTTCACCCAATAGCTCTGTATAGAAAAAAATAATCATTTTCCATTTCGGTTGTCGATGAAGGGAAATAATATCTATTTCTTATAGGGCCGGGTTCCTTACAAGATGTATTGTGCACTTATTATCTAGGTCCTATAGATAATTGAACTTATCTCCAAAGTTAAGATATTGTAACCATATGCGGAGACCCCGGGGGTGGGTGATCTATCCCTCTCCAATTTTTGACCGAGGGGGGATCACCTATTTTATCATCCCCCTCGATGTTACGCATATGTTTTTCATCATAAAATGCTCAGCGTAAAAGCTTTAAAATTGAATAAATCCCAGCTATATCAGGAGGGCTATATAAGTCTATACTCAAACAAATCAATATATAAATCCTACTCATAGGCCCATTCCCAAATGTTGTTGTTATTTATACCAATAAACAGAAATTGATAAATGACGACCCCTCCCCAAAATCGTACCTTCCAAAAGTTTGATCTTGGCTGACGTGCTGTAACTTGACTACATCTTATTCGCCCTATACGAAATGAATGCCTTGGCAAAGCCTCAGTTTTATGAATGATTGCTTATTTGCTTGACTAAGGCTGCCGCTGTACATATTACTTGTGTATTTATCTGCACCATTATCTTTTCTTCACATCGGGCTGTTAGAATGAGATGCTTTGGCGTGTTATATTTGCTTTTAATGAATTCATACCTCGCTTAATTATACGGGTAATGGACCTTTTTTGAACTCACGATAGCAGCGGAAGGGGGTCTGTATCCATACTACTACTCCTACAACAGGAGTACAATTGCATCATTGCATTATACCTTGGTTCCTGGTAACCTTTTCTTAGTAGTTTGCGCTTTACAAAGCTGCTTAAAGCAGCAAAAAATACTAACGAATGTTGTAGTAAACAATTATTTAGAAACGTTGAAGTAAACATGATTGTTTTGAAAACTATGTTTCAGTAATTAGTGCATGTAATAGTGTTTCCGGGTCGTGGTATCACTGGGTGTGGCTGTGTGTATGAAGCCCAAATGTTATTTTCAGCGCCTACACTTCCCGTCCACAATCACTAAAACATTTGAGCTGAAATACAGGGCTAATAATTATGTGCATTGTATAGATACTAGTACAGTATGGCTTTCATCAGGCGAATGGAAGAAAGAGATCGGTGGAAGTTTTAGGAATAGTCTGATAACAAAAGTTTTGAGAATTTATGGAAGACGTGAAAGATCAAACACAAATAGGAAACTCTTTAATTTACTTTACGAACTCCACTCCTAATTGCTTTCTACTAAAACGATTCTTAACCCATTATTCTTACAATATGTTTACTTTGGAGATAAATTCAATTATCTATAGGCCCTAGATAATTAGTGCATAATGCATCGTGCAAGGAACCCGGCCCTTTACAAAATAGATATTGTTTTCATTCATCTACAACCGAAATGGCAATTTATTAATTTTCTATGCAGAGCTATTGGAAGAAGGTCTCGTAAACTGACAGCGTTGTCACCTTGTGTTTTGTTCAACACTGGCACTTTCACTGAAGCGTTCCTTTAATTCGTCTGCTTTTATTAAAAACAACTTTAATAGCAAGGTAGACTTGTTCATAAAATAATAAATGTGGAATCGTTGGCTTGCTAAGGTTGTATGCATTACACTGATTGGATATTATTTTCATTTATCTACAACGAAACGGCCATTTATTTAATTTTCTATGCAGAGCTATTGTGAGAAGGTCTCGTAAAATCACAGCGTTGTCACTTTGTGTTTTGTTCAACACCGGCACTTTCACTGAAGCGTTTCCTTAATTTGTCTGCTTTTATTAAAAACAACTTTAATAGCAAGGTAGACTTGTCCATGAAAGAAAAGTGGAATCGTTGGCTTGCTAGGGTCGTATGCATTAGACTGATTGGATTAGTATGTACACAAAGGAAACCGAGGCTACAACGCAGGAATAGATTCTGCTCACTTCAATGAAGTAGTTGTGCATTGTGTTTTATATCACCTACACAATCGAAGTTGCATTCAAAGGTTTTTTTTTGTCTCAATAGGTGATCATTAATAAATTAGGATACGCGCCATCGAAATTAGATAAAACAATTCAATTGGAATTGCACTCTGCAGTGAATTCCCTATTATTAGAAATAATTAAAGGGGCTTTAATAATCAACAATTTTGGTGGGGAAGTTTGAATAGCTTATCCGGGGTAACTTTTTTTTGGCTGATTCCAAACATACCAGTCTTACGTACTGACCATTTCACGATATTTTGGTGAATTTTGCCACTTTGGGACCCAATACTAACCGTTTTGGTCATTTTTGGAGAGGGGAAGGGTTGAATAGCTTATCCAGTATAAAATAATCGCTGATACCCAGAAATGTCAGTCTTACAGAACCCTTCTGACGGCATTTGGGTATTTTTTCCTTTAATTTTCTATTCTTTATCTGTTTTTTCTAAAGTTTCCGATAATATGATATTTCAATTGCATGCTCTTATTCAAGCCTACTAGTAGCCTTCCAGATTCCAGAGTGGACGCCGTTTTTAAAGATAATGTTAAGTAGGTATAATGGAAATTCAATCATGACGAAAATGATAGTTGAAGCAACTGGGAAAGATCAATATACACGTGAGTTCATAAGAATTGGTGTATTATCTGAGATTTTATAATCGTTAAAAGATCAGAAATTGAGTTAATTTTGCTAAAAAATCAAACGCACTGCTCTAAAGAATGGGTATAATTTATGTGGGACTACGCAGACCAATGACACGGAGGAACGGTTCTAACCATTTAACTGTTTCTCATCATATTTCGTCTAAGACGGAATTTTGAAATGCGATCCTTTACAGGGAATATTTCTACCATGATCTCCCTACCTAGCTGACATAAAAAAGAATAGGGAAAACTCGTAAATTCCTTCTGTCCCTACCCTGCCTTAGCCCTCTTTCTCATTTATCTTTCCCCTCAGTTAATTTTTTATCCTATCTACACCCTCCCTACCACCCTCTTTCTTTCTCACTCTCTCTCTCTCCCCTATTTGTCTCCCTTCATCCTCCCTTTCTCGCCCCTCTCATCATCATCCTATCCCCTCCTTCTCTTACTATCTTCCACCACATAATGGCCCGAATTCACAACGGAGGTTTGTAGACAAACCTAGGTTTATGTGAGTCATACGACTCGTTTTGACGCGTTTTGACGCGTTTTGACAAACCTTGACCAATATGTTTGACGGGGGACGTAATAGACTAAGATTAATTAGGGACTTTTAGATTTCCTCGTAGACAAAGTGGACTGCTACGTGTGAAGTCCTGTTAAGGCACTGGCAATGACGACGTCACACCTCTAAGGCACTGACATTGAGGACGTCACACGTAGCAGTCCATTATATCAACGTGCAAATCTAAAAGTCCCTATTAATTAATATTGAAATCAAAAACCTCACTCGATCAGTCTTGATCAGTCAATCATTGGATGAAGGTTACTTTATTTGGGAAGCGTTACTTACAGGATGGCGACTGGCGAAAGAGCAGTGCTGGTAAGTCTTTTATTCTGATTATGACTATGATTATGATGTATATATCCATCGAACATACCAACAAAATAAATGATTTTGTCAATGAATGTGATGGAACTGAAAAAAGGTGATTTTGTTAAAGAGATTATTTGTGTTTCTTAAACGGCACCATAGGAATTGTAATTTTGTTTTTAAAATATATATGCACAAACCGAAAGAAGGTGCAAAGACTCCTTTCATAAAAATTCACACTTGTATTGAAAAAGCAATCGAAAATAAAGAAAGGCACTTAAAGGGCAAGTACACTCCAAAAATAACTTACTTTCAATAGAAGCAAAAAAATCAGACGAACCAATCAAAAAAAGTTTGAGCAAAATCTGATATCTCATAAGAAAGTTATGAATTTTTGAAAAATTATGTAAAAATATGGAACAATGAGAATCAGTTTGTAACGTCATGTCCTCACAACTTATCAATTGCTTTATATAGTGTAATCCCATTAATTTCCCTTTTGATCCCCCAAAACTTGTTTTCCACATGCCTTTGCCCAGGTTATATGATTTGTACCATATTGCGTGCATGACATTTCCCAAAAACTTTTATGAATTTATGAATTATGAATTTCAGAATATTGTATTTCATAATTATTGATTTTATATAGATAGTTTATCAAAATTCATTTTTTCATGATTTAACTGGACAAAAATTACTCTTTATTTGTGCATCCATACAAAAAAATATTACTAACAATCTAACTTGGATGCTGGTGTGAAGAAATAAGATTCTTAGGGTGAAAATAGGAAATTTATGTTATCAATATAAAGAAAATAATTAGTGGATAGTGAGGACCATACGTCACAGACTCATGAGTGAGTTGCCAATTTGTGTAGTGATTTTCAAAGTTTTTCAAGTCATTAAAAATTCATAACTTTCTTATTAGTTACCCGATTTTGCTCAAACTTTTTTTGATTGGTTTGTCTGATTTTTCTGGTTCTATTGAAAGTAAGTTTTTTTTGGGAGTGGACTTGGGCTTTAATGATAGGAGGAGACATGAATTGTGTAATGAATCCTACAAATGACAAACGAGGTGCTAGTAGTGTACATTATAGCAAACAAACCGCTTTTAACAATCTATTCGGAAATCTGAAGTTAGTAGATGTGTGGAGGAAACATCATAAAGATTTGCAACAATTTACTTGAAGAAATAATGCTTTCAAGATAGCTCCAAGATTAGACTATGGGTTTATCAGAGATGAATCTTTACCACTGATGGCGTCTTCTGACATACGCCCAATTTTAAGAAGTGACCACAATGCCATTTTGCTGAAATTTAGAATGGGGGAAGGTGTAAAAGGTCCTAGTTATTGGAAACTGAATGTTTCTCTTTTAGAGGATGAATCATTCCAAGATGGAATTTAGAATATTATTTAAAAATATGTAAGCGATAAAGATTTGTTTTTTCTGAAGGGTAAAACAGTTAAAATTAAGGGCAAAGAGTTATCACAACAATCTGCTGCTAGAAAGTAAAAAATAAAATGAACTCTTCAGATTTAGAAAAAAACATTAAAATATTTGGATTCGAAATTAGTAGAAGGAGATCCAAAAACTTTAGAGGTATATGAGTTAGTTAAAGAACAAATATAAAAACAAAACGAAAAAGTATGCAAAGGAGCTGGCATAAGAAATCGAGTTAGGGGGATAGACGAAGGTGAAAAGAACACAAGATATTTCATGTCACTAGAAAAACGACATGGTGAGAAAAAAGTCATAACAAAATTGAAGTCACAGGACGGTAAAAACAGGTTGATAAGAAATCAACAAGAAATAATAAATGAGGTCAATAGATATATATATAGCGACTTGGACAAGAGAAAAGAAATTAGTTTAGAAAGTATTGATGAATTTTGTGTCATGATGAATGTCCTAAACTTAAAGATAAAGATAAAGAAAGTTGTGAAGGATTAATAACAAACAGGACATTTCAAAAAGTAGTTTTTAGTTTGAAAAACAATAAATCACCTGTTATAGATGGAGGCCAAAATCGAATTCTATAAACAAAAATTGGAACGAAATAGTTCAGATTTTAGTCGATGCCCTAAATCATTTATTATATATTATGTAAAGCATTTATCTGTTTCGCGAAGAAGAGTGCTGATACCTTTGTATTTAAATAAAGGTTGTCCTAAGACTTTGAAGAAATGGAGTTCAGTGACAATATTAAACTGCGACTACAAAATAGCCGCTGCATTCTTGGCAAGTCGCTTTGACAAAGTTCATATTAAATATTGTGAATGATAACCAGGTTAGATATTTACAAAATTGATTACATGATTTTAATATAAGGTTACTTTAAGATATGATAGATTACATGAAATGGAAACATTTTCAGGGAGCTTTTATGATGGTAGACTTCATGCATGCTTTCGATGTTGTTACAATGTATTTCATAAAACGAGCATTGAGTTTGTTCAATTTTGGAACACAATTCATTGAATGGGTCTCTATACTGTATACTGTATGAGCACACAGTTTAACAAATAACGACCTGAAATTCTAACTTCACATCTACCTGTATACATTTTACGTTCGCAGTATTATCCCTAAATTATTCCTACAAAGTCTTAAGGGCGTATCCCCCTTGTTTTGTTACTTAATTCGATATTTAAAAGAACTTTAATCACCCTAATAGCCCCTTAACTTGATTTTTTTGTGTGACTATTTTCTCTCTTTAATACAAGATCTGGTTGTGCCTTTCCTTTCTTCTGTACGGTTCAGTACAGGGAGCCAATAGAGGTAAGTGTTTTCTTGACAAGAGCAATGAGTAGTGGGGGGAGGGGGATGACAAATGAGAGAAAGAGAGGGAGAGAGAGAGTCTTAGTGCGAGAGAGAGAAAAGAGAGAGAGAGAAAGAGTGAGAGAGAGAGAGATAGAGTGAGAGAGATTGAACGTGAGAGAGAGAGAGAGAGATATACGGAGGGAGAAAGAAAGAGAGAGAGCGCCAAAGAAAAATACCACGCCAGTTTCACGAACGTAACTCCTTAACCCCTTCCTTTTTTCAGAGAGAGAAAGATAGAGAGAGAGAGAGATAGAGAGAGAGAATGAGAGAGAGGGGGAGGGAGAATGGATGCTGTTTGGTGATTAAATTCATATAGCCGTTAGTATCTTTTATGATTAAAAAAACAAATTAATGAAATTATAACAAAATCACGGGTCCGGAAGGACAATCCGTTTCGCTCTATGCTAGTAATACAATAAAAGAATATCGTCACCATAGGAAACCTTTGATGACATTGAAAATATTGAAAATAATAAACAGTCTCGGATTTTGGAGCGATGATCAGTTTGATGATTACCTCTGGTGCTAATTTATGTTTAAAGACAATAATTTAAAATCATAGTGCGTGTATACAGTGCGTCCCAGAAAAAAACGAAACCGAGAAGTATCGATGTTTTATCATAACTTAATCACAACCATAATTAATGCATGATTCATATTTGGAAAGCTTAGAGTCTCCTCTTTCAGTTGATGCTACTCACGTGATGCATATTTTACGCATGAGTGATTAAAAGCAATTTGAAGGAAGGAAACCAAAAAGTAATTTAGCGGGCGGTATCTGAATTTCAAAGTAAAAATCATATTTCTAGAAAGTTCATTTTCTGCTCTTTCATATGATACCTCAATCAAGAAAAATGAGCCAGGAATAACAAAGTTCTGTTTGTTTACAGTAGCCTTTACATTTTCATAATTTTAACAAACGAATTCGTTTTCACTGGGTGCCTGCCGTAGCAAAAAGCAGATTTGACAAAAGACTTAACTCCGTTTCGTTGACAATCAGCCATGCATGAAGACTCTCGTCTACGGCTGATTGTCAACGAAACGGAGTTAAGTCTTTTGTTAATTTCGTTTATTGATACGGCAAGCAGTCAGTGAAAACGAATTCGTTTAATAAAATTATGGAAATGCAAGCACTACTTTAAACAAACAGAACTTTGTCATTCCTCGCTCATTTTTCCTGATTGAGGTGTCATATGAAAGAGCAGAAACTCAACTTTCTAGAAATGTGAATTTTTCTTCTAAATTCAGATACCGCCCGCCAAATGTCTTTTTGGTTTCCTTCCTTCAAATTGCTTTTAATCACTCATACGTGAAATATGCATTATTTGAGTAGCATCACATGAAAGAGGAGCCTCTGGCTCTAAGCTTTCCAAATATGTATCATTCATTAATTATAGTTGTAATTAAGTTATGATAGAACATCGATACTTCTCGGTTTCGTTTTTTCTTGGACGCACTGTATAGAACATAACCAACCCTGAAGAAGTGACCGAGGATTACAGGATCTACCTCTTCTCGTATCATTATCATGATGATGATAACGATGAAAATGTCCTCACGTAAATGGAAGCTTGGATTAGTATTAAGTAAATGTTACACCCGAGACATTTTTGCTCTGTAGTAATTTTATACGCTAACCTATTTCCTGACCTCAACCCTGGACCTAACCTCAAAACGAATGATGCGTACAATTCTACGTCATTTATCATGATTGATTAATTGGCCTGCAAGTGGGCATTCAATATCATTATATCGCAAATTGTAAAAGGGCCGAAAAAACCAATCATTAATTCATACAATCGTGCTGATGAATATTTGCAGGTTTAGAACTATCAAATTTAATATCATTTGACAACGAATAATTTGTTATGGTTTGTCTCAGGAATAGGCTTTCTATGTAGTGCAATAAAACAAAATTAATAGAAATTATTATTACTACCGACGTGACTACTAATATCATGATAATAGTCTGAGTTTAGATTTCTCTTAGCGCTAAATTACATAAATATTATACAGCCGATCATCATATTCACGCTTGCCCGCTCACAATGTATGCAGATTTCACACTCCCTGGGGAGGTTTTACGCCAGCTAGCCGCCATTTTACAGACCCTCACAATGTTCAGCAAACTACGATACATTTCGCATCCTACCGGGTACCCATTCTACATCATGATGAAGAGAGGCAATGTAGATGAAATTATTGCTTATCAAATGACGTAAGTGCCATGCCACGGATCGAACCCACGACCTTTGATTATTATCATAATATTTAAATATTTATTTTTTGTTAATATAAGAGTTTTATCGATGTGTTCATAACACGTGTTACAGACGTTCAGCAGCCTTGCCTGACAAACATAAAATGCCCAACCCGGATCTCTGAGGAAGGCGATGTGATAGAGTATGTACTGAAAGAGGCTTCGAAAGAACTACAAACTCTGTTCAGCCAGTTTGACAAGAGGATCGTCTACCATCACGTTTGCACAGAACAAGGTAGGTAGCTATATATGTTAGAAGACGGCCATGATGGCTGTTGTACCTTTTAAATACGACTGACACCACAGATCGTTTCAGATTATCTCCATCATCATAATGTTATCGTCACCACCACCACCATCACAATCTCATTATTTAGTATCATTATCGTCATTATCATTGTCAACATCATCATCAACATCATCATCATCAACATCATCATCATCATCATCATCATCAAAATATCATTAGTTATTCATTATCATTGTCAACATCATTATCTCGTTATTTATTATCGTTTTCGTCATTATCATTGTCAACATCATCATCATTTTTAACATCATCATTATCATTGCCATCATCATCATCATCATCATCGTCATTATCATCATCATTATCATCATCATCAGCGTCATCCTCATTCATTCCTGTATGCCGATGATATATGTATGGATTTGTAAGACATTTTATTTGTTGTGATTTTACTTTGTAAAATCCATGTAATTCAGTCCTTTAACTACTTTGTGGATGAAAAAAAAAATCATTTCAATTCAATATTATTCATCATTATCATCATCATCGTCAAAGGTATAGATTGTGTTGTGTCCTCTGCAAAACAAGCCAATTATAGTGAGCCTTCAGGTAGAACCGTGTCAGTGATTGGTGGGGTCTGTGACGCGCAATGTGATGGTCAATGGTACAAAAAATAATTGCTAAATCAACAATTAACACACTAGTACTGCGATAAATTACTAGCGTATAGACCAAATATCCTTGACAGGCTTCACCAGCGCATGGAATAACGCAAGGCAAAACGACGTCGTGTGTGCATCAGGTATTATTTTTAAACTCGTATCCCTTCTCCCAATAATGCCCCTACCATCCGTGCCTCAATGGAGGAGCATGTAACGAATCGTGTGAGGCTTCATTAGAGCAGGATATAAGGCAACTGAAGTGATCCTTCGTAAGGTGAAGTCTTATACAGGATCATTAATTGGCGCAAAATATGACGCGACTGAGTTAAGACCTGGATATGTGGAACAGGTATAGCTCTACCCCCACAGCATGTTTCTGACATCCGTGCCTCAATGGAGGAACATGTAACGAAAAGTAAGCTTTATTAGCGCAGTTAATAACGCAACTGATGTATCTTGTGCAAGATGCATTATATCACACCCATATCCCTTCTCCAACAGCATGTCTCTGCAATCCTTGCTTCAATGGAGGGACATGCAACGAAACCTTTGAAGGATTTACCTGTTCCTGTCCAGACGGATATAGCGGCAACAGTTGCGAAAAATGTAAGTTCATTTCCTTTTCTTTTTAGAATTAAGAAGAAGTCCATACAGGGGCATGGACTTCTATGAATGAGCGTGTACGTGTGTGTGTCAAGGGGGCGTCCTACGGAATTTGCCGGAATGGCAAAAGGCTGCTCTAATAAAAATCTTTATTTTTAGACAGAATTGATATTTTGAAGGTGGTTTTTGGAGGGAGCATTCCCCTGGATAATACATGCCTCTGGTCACTGAGTTTCCAGTCCGCATACTGAAGTAAGCACCATCCATAAACATTTTCAAAGAGAGTATTCCTATCATAATTGTCACTGTTTACATTGATATATAAATACATGTAACCATGCAGAACAATGACAATAGCGTGCCATACCAGTAAAATTGGTTGGTAGCATTATGTTTAACCAAGAAGAACTACAGGTCGCAAGTGATTCATTGAGATAAAATAAATCTTCTTCTTTATAACGCTGTACATGTATCTTATTTTCTTTAATTCAGTTTCTACGATCCTATCTGTACGTTTACATGGATCTGATCATGGCACCAACGAAGGGAGAGTGAGCTTCACCAGCCACGATTCTCCATCCCAAGTTAAACTATTTACAAACGAGGCCTGGTCCATGAATACGTCCCATCTGGTCTGCCAGCACCTTGGGTATATTCGGGGAGCCTATGCTACATTGAGCGGCAATGTGTACAACACTACTGATTCCAACGCCAGTCTAGACTACGGTGCTATACGGTGTGATCAGGATGCGAGGAACATATCAGAATGCTGGTACGAATCCAGACCAAGGGATGGTGTAAGCAGTGATATGATCATTGCAGTGGTTTGCTGTACATGTGAGTATTTATGCTTCATAGCTTATGCACACGAGGAGTTATATTCGGATTGTGTCACTTGCTGTCCGAATCAGGCCTCCTCTTCCTCCTCCTTCATCTTGTTATCCTTCATCTTCATCATCATCATCATTATCTTCTTCTTTTTCCTTTCCAATCTTCTTGTTTTTATAATCCGGATCCTATCTAAAGAAAAATTTCCATCACTTTTTTCAAAACTCATTATGTTAATTCGTCTCAGGTTTCTTGATTGAGTATGGCTTTGTTATCGAACGACCCCATTTGTACTGCATCTAGCAGCTCTACAGTTTTTTAACTTTTGAAATGTCAAAGTTGCATTATATACTTTATTAAAGTTCAGTCTACATGATACTGACTTTATTGATTCATGATATATAAAGTATATACTTTAACAAATATATTTGCATTTCTTCGTGAACCCCGAAGCTTTCGTATATCATTTTTAATTGTAGAGTTCATTCGTGCATTCTGTCCCATTACAAACAAAACATTGCTTGTTGGTTTTACACCAAAACATACTAACGAAATATTTTGCTTGCTGTTATTCCCCAAACAATGTACGAACAGCTATTGTATGCGGACCTGAAGGGGAGCCTCTTGGGATTAGTTCCGGCATTATTCCCGATTCGGCCATTACTAAATCAAGCTGTGATGCATCGCTTGATTGTGACAGCACCGCAGGGCGCCTACACTCCGACGCGACCTGGATACCGGCTGCAAACGACTACACCAGCCCTTGGATTCAGATCCATTTGGAATCTTTGCACTTGGTCACCGGGGTTGTCACCCAGAGTCACCATTCCTTGTATAAGAGTATTACTTCGTATACAGTTTCATTCAGTTTGGATACCGACACCTGGTTACCCTACAAGGATGTTTACACGAATTCTAATTATACGGTAGGCGAATAATAATTCATTTGAAGTTGGATGGGGGTTGGGGTTGACAAGATTGTAAGAACTTGAGATAAATCAGCAATATACGATGTCTTATTCTATTTTAATAATCTGGTTGAAAACTTTGTCAGGTATTTCAAGGACAGTTTAGACGTACGACCCCTGTTGAGCATTCCTTTCATCCCCCGTTGATGGCGCGCTACATTAGACTTCACCCTCGCACGTACGTTGGATCACCAAGTCTTCGTTTGGAGCTTATAGGTTATGGACCACTCGCTGATTACATAGGTAAACAATTGTTTTTCTTTCGTTATTGATATTGTTGTTGTCATATCCATTTACAGTGTTGTATCTAGGCATTACAGCGCCCGGGGCAAGCAATGAAATTAAGCCCCCTCCCAAACTTATTTACATTACTATACAAGCGAGCAAAGCGAGGGCAAAAAACACTTTCAATGTGGTGTAAAGATTGTTACTTTGTTGTATAAGGATTTTCAGGCTTCAGTTGTCACGAACCATTCCGTCTTTAGATTTTGTGAACGAGGGAGCGACAATGATAACTTTTCTTTCTTAAAAATATTATTTTATCATGAAAAATCACTAGCATAGATACGCCATTAAGCGCAATGGCATGTTCGCAGACAATTTTTTAGGAAAAAAACACGTGGGAAACTTGTCTTCGACATGAATACTCTTGTTATGCAAATCCAATGTTGGTTTATATCTAACTATATAAGGCGAACGTCTTTTCTACCGATGTCAGAAAATTAGGACATTGGGAAATCATGCGTTCGGCATGTTTTGCCCTACAATCCTCCCCCCCCCCCCCTTCACACCCCCCCCCCCTCTCCCCACCGCCTTCCCCACCCCACCTCCGTCCACCCGTTTGATTGTAATGGATTCTTTGACATTGTTTTATATATGCAAGTCATGTGTATCCATTCTTAATACGGTATCAAGTAGTAGCCATTTCTCGTTCTCTACAGGTGAAATCTACAAGCCGAATTCGAGATGTGCCCCACCCTTGGGAAAGAGACTAGGAGTGGCAAATAGTAGCATCATCCCCGATAGTTCATTTTCTTCAGCCGGAGACCTCAACAATGATTTTAAGCCTCACAATGCACGTCTTTATGGAAATGGAGTTTGGGCGCCCTCTTCAGGCACATCACCCTGGTGGCAGGTAGGGAATTCCCCGGAATTCACTCTTATGGTATAAATTGGTTTGTTAAATTGTACGTTCAACAAAAGGCGTGGTGTCCAATTATGGGGGTGGAGGGAGTTGCAATACTGCTGCGGGAATAGGGTTGGCCTACTTTTCATTTATTGTTTACGAATGGAATTAACAATCAGAGGTATTATCGAACGACTTATTGCTATCATTGTTGTTGTTATTATCGCTATCATTATTATTGATATTGGGGGGGGGGGTTCCTCCAGAATACACACATACAAAAAGCCCAAAGGGGGAGTTTAACCCCCCCCCCCCCCCTCCCCCCCCCCCCTGCATACGCGCCTGGGCTCACGCAAAATGTTCCGGAATGTATGCAAAATAAATGTTTGAAAGGGGCACTAATGCTGATCGATTTTTCGTAAAGCATTCGATACTGTAGAATTTCAATTCATTGAAGATATCCGTTGCTGGATTAAGTTGATGTATGAAAAAGTTGAAAGCTCAATAATTGGTAAATGGATGGAGAACGAGCAATAATGTTGAGATTTGTTTTGTTTTAAATGATATTTTATTTCCTTCCTCATAATTTCACATAACAAGAAATTATCAAAATAAGCAATATAAAACAAGATCGTTGATACAAGACACTTCATGAGTTACATCAATCAATGAACGTAGACAAAATTTCATATTCTACATGATTCTACTTTTTTTTTCTTGCATGTAACAGTGTATTATCAAAATAACAGTAGAGGAAGGATGAGATAAGGAGAGGAATTAGACAAGGCTGCCCTCTATCGGCCATGTTGTTTATCTTAGCAGTAGAAACTATGGCAGATAGAATAAGAAAGAATGACAGGATTAAAGGGATTCCCTTTAGATATACTGGTAATCAGAAAGAGTTGAACAATTCTGTAATACGCAGATAACCCTTTATATTTTTCAGAGAAGAATCTTCTGTGAGATATAATTTGGAAGAATTAGACAGATTTGGAAGCGTTGCTGGTCCAGTGCTCAATAAAGATGAAACTATTTTGAAATGGTTGGGTCCTACAAAGCATAAAAGAACTGTCAAACCTTTGACCTTTAATTGACAGATGGCTGTATCAAATACTTAGGAGTCTATATAGACACTGACCTAGATTTAGTGAAATTAAATTGGGAAACGAAATAGAAAAGATACAGAGAATAGTAGACAATTGGCGGAAGAGAAACTTTACAATTATAGGAAGAGTATTTTATCCTTATTATCGTTATTATTGTCTTTATTGTCAATATTTACGATATGTTCGCTCAGGTTGACCTCGGCAATGTGTACCACGTGACTGGGGTCATGACACAGGGGAGACCATTCCTACCTGATTTCAGCTATCTCCATCAATGGACAACATCCTACGTGCTGGTACTCTCACCTGATGGTAGTACCTGGGTGGCTGTTTCGGTAGTGCAGTGTGGATTCTTGAAGGTTAGTTATAGTTTGGTCCCTGTCTGTCATCCATTCAATGGATAAATTGTTATGATGACAGAAATAACAAAAGTAACAAAAATAAAACAGCACCTACTACCTACTATTACTACTGCTACTACTACTACTACACATTTTCGTTTTAAATTTCACCTTAATTTTTTTTCATTTGAGGCCGCCATCGTAGTCAAGCGTCGCTTATGCTTGCGGTCTTTTGCGGTTTCCACAGACAGTTCGGATTAATATTATTTATTTATTTTATTAAAACATCTTTTTACAGGATAACATTGATCAGCTCGCAGGCTGTTTTACATAATGGTCCTGCATAAGGATGGAAAATACAAATTCAAGAACTGACAATAAGAGTAGATACAAAAAAAATAGCAGTTTAATACAAATGGGAAAAACGAAAACAACACAAATAGGAAAAATAAGATAAGGGAAAAACGAAAAGAGGAGAAAAAAAGACAAAATAATGAAATATGATATAAACATTATGACATTTTACATTAGAAATATATCTAACAATGAAGTTAATAAACATTTCATGTCGAGATTAAGCCGAATGAATTGTGAATATGGTTTGAATTGCATAATCATAAAAGATAAATATCAAATTTAGGACGTGATGTAGGTATATGAAATTTCTAGGTAATTGGGTTAGCAATCATTTTAGTTATTGCATATAATGTTGTAGTAGTGAGAGAAACGGCATTGAACAAATTTGATCGATGAAAGGAAGATTTTTTATTTTGGTATTTAAAACTGTCTACTGAATTTGGATATCATTGGGAAGTTTATTCCAATTAACCGCTCCAGCATACTTAAAAGATTGTTTGAATGAGGTCACTTTAGGTTTTGGCAATACTACATTTAGAGAGTTTGCATTTCTTGTATTTAGGCCATGGCGGTCGAAATACATTCTATTTCGTTTGATACACGAGGTGGAGCAATGCCCCTTATACATTTAAACATAAGCATTATTTACAAATAATCACGGCGCTGATCAATAGTTTGCGAGGAAATGTATGTATTTAATATTCTTTCTTTTTTTCTTTCGTATCTTTAGGAATTTTCAGCAAATTTTGACAGAGAGACGCCGGTGACAAATTTGCTTCCGAGCCCAATTTCTGCACAAATCGTCAAGATCTACCCTACATCCTTTCACGGTTATACCGTTTTGAGATGTGAAATATTGGGGTTCTAGTGCGGAATGGTCATATATTTTAATCATTGAAGAAACTGTTCAGAAGCCGGGCTGGACGGCCATGAGGAGGTGCGAGTTTAGGGAATATTCGCACCGGCTGTCAAAAGATGACTTCGAATTTGTGTATGTATCATGTACATAGTCTACCGATATGTATCATGAAATAAAACTATTTATTGTATGATATGCAAAGGCATTATTATCGTTATTTATGTATCAATGATATCATGTTCATTTACGCATGTTCTTTGTTAGTATGACTGTCTTCAGATTACACTAATTACAATTACAATAGGTCAGGCTTTCGTTTGTCTGTGCCCAGGTCTGCTCGAGTGAGAACTCGGCAATCATTCATACCAAACTCCATCCACATGCACCACGGAATGTCTCGAAGACCCAGTGTTGTTCTTTAATATTAATATTATATTTAATTAATAATTTCCAAATTGGTTTCAGACGCAAATACATGTATGGATACTCGACCTCCTCAGTATATTTATCTCACTTGTTAATTCGTTTGATCACCTGACACCTCCTCTTGCTCTGATTTAATTACTATGTTAACTATTGTTCTGAATTAGTGTTTATAAATATCATTGGACCTTCTGTTAATTGTGCTCAATCATATGTTAAACCTTGTTTATTTACTGTTAATGTCTACATTTTGGTAAATTCATTAGTAAATGTTAATCTGTATATGTTACACCAGTGAAAATCAAATATCCAGAAATGGACAATAAATACTAAATTGAAATTGAATCTAGTCAAACATTTCCAAGAAAAATCTCATTTTAGTTACCTGGTCCTTCCGGCTGGTAGGAAGTGAAAGTTTCAACCAATCGGGTGCAGGTTGCAAAATTAGTGACCAGGCAAAAGCCAATAGCATTTGTTGTGGCGTAGACTTCAAAACTATTTCTAAGAATATCAGTCACCCAAAATCTTGACCATTGGGTCTGTAGGGGAAAATTGATATAAACTCAACTAGAAATTCAATTCCAATATAGAAGCTGTTGCAATTCGAGGAGAAATACAACATAGGTGTTGTTATTATAGTGCGGGTCATGTGATTCCACATAGGACAAATTGGAATCGGTGTAAATCTGTAAACACCAACAAGAAGTTGGTATTAAGGATTTATGTAGATGTACTGTATTAAACTTTGATATTTAGGATTTATCTAGCTGTGTTGTAACTGGAACAGAATGACATGACAAAACCATTGGCTATGTCAGTAACAAGTTACGGTAGTTGTTATAGGCTACTGAAATCCTTGTATTTGACTGGGTGTGAGCAGATTTGTCATAGATCTGTGGCAGTTGTGATTAATAATAAGTTTTATGAATCAGGGCCCTGGAGCAGGAGATACCCAAACTAAAGACAAAGCTAAGGATCTACATTCATCGGAGAACTGTATTAATCTTCTGCTTAAGAGTCTGATATGTTTGTAATTCATTTATGTATTCTGTTGTAACCGTTGTTTAGAATAGTTTGCATTAAAACAAGGTTTATTCAACCTAATTAATTGTGTTAATTAATCTTCTGTTTGCGAGGTTACAAAAGTCTTGGTGGCAGTATCAACACTCGCAAAAGATCCCAGTCGCAAGGTGTTGCTCGATTCCCACCTTGTAATATTAATTGTGTGGTGTGAGGGCCGGTTGATATCTATCTTATAGATGCAGTAGGCCGGTCAAATCGAAATTCCCCAGCAGAAAATCAGTTCCTGCTCGTCCATCTCCGGAAGGAAACGATTTCGAGAACCCCTCCCTCTTTTTATTGGACAAGAAAGAGGGATGTTTCTTTCTGAGGAAATGTCTGAAAAATGTGCATATTATGTTTAGTCTTGAGACCAGTTTGATTATTATATACCTTTAAAATAACTCCCTAACTTTGACGGGAAAGTCTTTCCTTTGTATTGTGGGGTAGGGGAAGAAGTTTGTGAGTGCAGGCGCGGATCCAGGGGGGGGGCCGAGCGGGCCTTCGCGTGGGAGGGGGGGGGACCTGAATTCAGACGAGGATTAAGAGTCGAGAACTGTACAGCCAATCGTCTTCTTTCTCTCACAATCTTATGAAACTTAAAAGCTTCCGCGCTTCGCACGGGAGGAGAGGGGGGGGGGACCTGAATTCAGACAAGGATTAAGAGTCGAGAACTCTACAACGAATCGTCTTCTTTCTCTAATAATTTAATAAATTGTAAAATTTTCCGCGCTTCGCGCGGGAGGGGAAAAACTAAATTCATACGAGGATTAAGAGTCGAGAACGGTACAACGAATCGTCTTCTTTCTTTAATAGTTTAATGAAACGTCAAAGCTTCCGTGCTTCGCGCAGGAGGGGGAGGGGGGCTGAATTTAGACAGGGATTAAGAGTCGAGAACTCTAAAACGAATCGTCTTCTTTCTCTAATAATTTAATAAATCGTAAAATTTTCCGCGCTTCGCGCGGGAGGGGTAAAACTAAATTCAGACGAAGATTAATAGTAGAGAACGGTACAACGAATCGTCTTCTTTCTTTAATAGTTTAATGAAACGTCAAAGCTTCCGCGCTTTGCGCAGAAGGGGGAGGGGCTGAATTTAGACAAGGATTAAGAGTCAAGAACTCTACAACGAATCGTCTTCTTTCTCTAATAATTTAATAAATCGTAAAAAATTTCGCGCTTCGCGCGAGAGGGGATAGAGTAAATTCAGACGAAGATTAAGAGTCGAGAACGGTACAACGAGTCGTCTTCTTTCTCGAATAATTTAATAAAACGTCAAAGCTTCCGCGTTTCGCGTTTGCACTGACCCCCCCCCCCCCCCGCATTACGTCACTGTTGGTCACCATTACGTACCAATATTTGGCTCGCAAAATTTGAAATTTGGGCCCCCCCCCCTAAGAAATCCTGGATCCGCGCCTGTGTGAGTGTGTGTGTGTGTATGCGTGCGTGCGTGTGTGTGTGTATGTATGTGTGTGTGCACGCGTGTGTGTGTGTGTGCGTGTGTGTGCGTGTGTGTGTGAATTTGGGTTTACAGACGCGTATCAATCAGAAATTATTTTTTACGTCTGGGTACCGTCACCATCCGAAAGACGTGACCGGGGTCGCTTGGGCCAGTTTGTTGGGGAAGACAGAGAGCTGACAAAGTGAAAATGAGTCACTTCTTGCACCAGATGAGGGGCTTTCATCAGTGATGAAAAAGGGCACTTATTAGCACGGAAAAGGGACACTTATTTGTACGGAAAAGGGGCACTTATTACAAGGGAAATAGGTAAATTATCAGAAGGAAAATGGCATTAATTCGAAAAGATAAGGGGCACTTGTCGAAATAAAAGGGGAACTTATTACAGAGTCAAAGAGAGCTCCTCTCAAATTTAAATAAGGGCACTCATCGGAGATGAAAAGGGGCACTTATAGGAATGAAAAGAAGGTATTTAAAGAAAAAGAGGCAGTTGTAAAAATATAACAGACACCTCTCGGATTTGAAAAGGGGCAATTATAAGAGGTGAAAGGTTGCTCTTAAGAGATGGTAAGGGGCACTTCTTGAACCTGAAAAGAAGTACTCACATGAGATGAATAGGGGCCTTTGTGAGAATGGAAAGGGGCACCTACTACAAATGAAAATGGGCACTTGTCGAGCGAAAAGGAGCACCTATTTTATTTTAATAGAGGCATCTATCAAAGGTGGCAGAGGGTGAATTGGCCCTTATTAAAAAGAAAAGGGACATTTATCAAAAGGAAAAATGGCACTTACTCGAGAGAAAAGGGGACACTAGACTTATCAGAGGTGAAAAGAAGCACTCATCAAAGATTGATTGATTTTTATTCGACAAGCTTCCAACATACAACAATATACAATAATAACAGATCAAAAATAAGTCAGCTTGAACAGGATAACCCACGAAAGCTCGAGAGCTTATTTCCAGTGGGGTCCCTTACAGACATGTATACAATTAATAAATTAAAATAGTAATATTTACAGACAGATAAGAAAATTAAAAGAACTACTTATTAAAGATAATAACAACATTAAACTGATGATAGAAATGATATTAAGTACAAGAAGAAAAAGAAGAAGGAGAAGAAGAAAAAGAGGAGAAGGAAGAAGAGGAAAATAATGATGAATTTGTAGAATTTCTATAACGTACGAAAACATAAGTATATACAACATGAAAAAGTATGAACCGACAGAAGAATAACAATTTCAATCATATAACATGTCATTCACTTCTCTTCTCTGACTGTCAAGTATTAGGTATTCCTTTAATTTCCTCTTAAAATGATCATAGTTTCCTATTTCTTTTACACCATTGGGAAGGGAATTCCAATGTTTTATGGCATTGTAATAAAACGAATTTCCAATACTACCTACTCTTTCTGGTAAGTTAAAGTTGAATCGTCTATTTCTTGTATTATAATCATGTACGTCAGTAACAAGATCGAAGTTGGATCGAATATAATGATTCGACCTAGTATGATATATTTTATGCACGTGATGCAATGCGAGTTGTTTTGATCTTTGGTCGACTTCAAAAAAACCAGCTTTAGAAAGTTCGCTATAGCCAACATGAGTTCTTGGACCAGAACAGTTGATAAATCTCACCATTTTGTTCTGTATAATCTTCAACTTCTTTTGATCTGACTTGTTTATGTTACTGTACCATGCAGGGTTAGCATAGTCAAATAAACATTGAATAAGAGCAAAACAGAGTGTACGTCTTGCTTTTAAATCCATACAACTTTGATATCTGTACAAAAATTTCAGACGAGAATTTGCTTTTTTTACAACTGATTCTACTAAAGATGAAAATGAAATTGCGCTAGCCAACTCAATGCCTAAATACTTCACAGACTCTTTTCTCTTGATTGCTTGATTATTGTGTCTCACTTTGAATTCAAATGACTTTTTAGAACTACTTTTAGAACAAAATAAAATGCTTTCTGTTTTTCCCAAGTGTAAAGAAAGCTTATTATCAGTCATCCAATCGACACACGTAGACAGCTGTTCACTGAGCTTTTCCTCAATATATTTAGGATCAGGATTTGAATAGAGTAGTACGCTGTCATCTGCGTACAATAATAGTTTGAAGTCTTTTATACAAGTACACATATCATTTATATAACTTGAAAATAGAATTGGGCCTAAAATACTTCCCTGAGGAACACCGCATGTTATAGGCATTAGTTTGGAACGAATATCATGAATGGCCACTACTTGGTGCCGATTAGATAAGTAGGATCTGAACCAATCTAAACTTGCCTTATCAAAACCCATTAGTTGTAACTTCTTCAATAAGACGCAATGATTAACTGTATCAAAAGCTTTTTGCAGATCAAGGAGCACCATACCAACAAAGCGCCCTTGGGAAGTTTCTCTCCTCAAATAATCAGTCAAATGAATTAGACATGTTTCAGTTGAATAATCATGTCGAAAACCAGATTGAAATTCATAAATTATATCATTTTCTTTGAAGTATCTTTCAATTTGAACACAGACCGATTTTTCTAGAATCTTTGATGCTACGCTTAAAACACTAATAGGTCTATAGTTGCTAACATCAGTTTTATCTTTCTTTTTATAAAGTGGAGTCACTTTTGCTATTTTCATATCTTCTGGAAAAGTACTCGTCAAGATAGATAGGTTCATTAAGTAACTTAGAGGCTTAAATAAAACCTTCGCACCATCTTTTAGAAATTTAGCTGGAATCAAGTCTAACCCAGTACTTTTTGATACATTCAACTTACGTAACTCTTTGAAAACAAATTGTTCACTGATTGGTAATAACTCGAAGCTGTTTTCACGTACACCTTTTCTTTCGTAAAAGTCACGAATACAATCATTGTCTGCGCTGAAAAAGTCTTTGGAAGGGGGGAGTTTGTCTACTAATTTGGCAGCCACATTTGTGAAATGAGAATTGAATTCATCAGCGATGGCCATCTTATCATGACATAATTCCCCATCAATTTTAATGACAGATTCTTGTTCTTTTCGCTTCTTATTTTTCAATCCTAAGCTTTTTAGATTCTGCCAAAGTTTTTTCGAATCTTGTTTATTTTCTTCTATCTTGTTTTGTAAGTAATCGAGTTTAGCCTTTTTCACCTCTCTTTGGACCATATTTCTTAATACTCTGTATCTTTTATAGAGCTTCTCATCTTTTGCTCTTTTCCTCCATTTTTTGTATACTATATTTCTCTCTTGAATTAGGGAAAGAATATCTTTAGTCACCCAAGTTTCTGATCTTTGTTTTATTCTTATCCGTTTCAGTGGCGCTATCATATTCAAATTTGAGATAAAAACATGTTGAAATATTGACCATGCCTCATTTACATCTGTACAGTCAGTTATTCGTGACCAATCAACAACAGATAATTGAAGATTGAAAGACTCTTCTGTATATTTTTTCATGGATCTGATATCATTAGTCCTGTGATGACCTATAGCCAGTCTAACATTTTTCCGTGTACAGAAAGTAAAATAATGGTCGCTAATACCTAGATCAATGACACCACTTTGACTTATTTTATTTTCTTTGGTACAACCAACATGATCCAATAGAGAAGAACATGTAGGTGTAACGCGTGTTGCGTCTTTAATGAGTTGACTAAACCCATGAAGACTCAACAAGTCAATATATTTTTTAGCCAGTGGCGATTTGCGAAGAAGACAAATATTCATGTCTCCTAAAAGAATTATTTCGTCATCCTTCTTTAATGTATCAAGAATATTGGACAATTTCTCGATAAACAAATTGTTTTTCGGAGGTCGATACAGAACACCAACAACAATTGGTTTTGATCTTGGTATAAGCAAATTTATCCACAGGGATTCCGTATCTCCAGTACTTATAGCATCCATAATATTAAATGCAATATCATTTCTGATATAGAAACATACACCACCTCCAGAGCCAGAGGATCGATCATGGCGTATGATTTTATATCCGTCTATTTCAATTTCTTCATCATTTATGGAATTGTTTAACCATGTTTCAGTGAAAGCAATAATAGACAGCCTTTTTCTTTTAAAAAGAATTCTAAGTTCCGATATCTTGTTTAGAATAGACCTCACATTAAGGTGTAAAAAATGAAGACCTTTAACTTTAAACTTTTCTTCAAATTCTTGATAAAGAGAAGTGTTTTCATCTCTGAGGTTTGGCTGAATTACTCTTGCTATCGCTTGCTTTTCAGGTGTAACGCGCGTTATCTTAAAATAGTTTTCTTTTAGTCTATCCTCGTTTTGGCTTTCTTTCTCTAAACAATCGTCGTTAAATAATGAGTCACAAAAAGATGGCAAAGATGAAAAGGGGTTCTTATCAAAAGAGGAAGGGGAACTTATTCCCCAAAAATGGGACTTGTTGAAGTAAAATGGGCACCTCTCAGATTTGAATAGGGGCAATAGTCATAAGTGAAGGGGCACTTATCAGAGGGGTTTAATAGAGACAATGATAGGAATGTGGAAAGGGCATCTGTTAGAAATAAAAAGGGACATTTATCTGAATTAAAAGGGGGCACCTATCCTATGTAAAAATGGGCACTTAAGGGGTATTTATCTACCACAAAGTTTTCGGTCATAATGATTATTATCTTTGTTTAGCCATTATGTATGTAAATTAATTCTTTAATTATTTGTGTATAATTTATGGATATGTATACGATGGAAGTTGTTTTGAAAATAAAGAACCCTGTGGAAGGGGAAAAATGATGGCACTTAATTAACTGATCCATCAATGTCAATTCCTTAATCCCGACATTTACATAGTCATTAACGCAACTGCATTTTTATATTGAACTCTATGTAGAAAAGCATAGAATCATGAGGAATTGCAGTGTTGCAGATACCATATTGATTAAATGATAAAATACAACCATATTATTTTCGATACTACATCTGCAATGAGTAATATATTTAGCATTACAACTATATTGTTTGTTATCAAGTAGCAGACTGCCAGTATAACAGAGAATATACCAGTAATGGTGTCGCGAGTTACGTCACCATATTGATAGCTAAGAAATCGCTGACACCGGATAACAGTCAGGCCGGCAAGAGGTATTGAATTAAAGAAGGAGGGATTTTTGTTTAAGGACTCAATAAAGTGGTACTTTAATAAGTCCATTGTGAAGTAGGAGGGGGCACAATTCCTAAAATGTCATATCTCATAATGTCATATTTACAAACAGAATATTGATTTGTTACATCGCATAGTAAATTGATTTATATGTTTATAAACAGAATATTGATGCACATCTTTGAAGTTTAATAAATACAATACAAATTAGATATCTCTGTCAAGCAAGCAAGCATTAAAAAAGAAAAAGGGTTTTTCATATTGTTTACTGATGGTACTGATCCCTTTTTGGCCGGGGAGACTCACTAACGTAATTTTTGAGCATTTGTTTTAGATGTTCTTTCGGTATTCAAACTTGGGTTTTGCAGGTGGGGGGGGGGGGGACACATTCCCTCCTGAATCTGCTACTGTGAATAAATTACTCCATCATTATTGAAGAAAGAAAGAAAGTCAAAAAATCAATACCTATCGAAAATAATATCGCTAATGATATTCGTTTGTCTCGCAATGTATGGTCAACAAGGGATCTAAAGATCACGAGGTTTCGTGCGCCGCTGCAACACTTCGTCAAGTGATAAAATTAAATAAATACCTTCTTAACATTACGGTATAAAAACCTGAGGAAATCAACAAGATAAACATTTACAAAAATCAAAACAGGTCCGACCTACATTGTTATTAATGAGCCTACTGTGTAAATAGAATGATAATTGATACATTGGTAAAGGTGTTGTGGTCGAGTGGATACGTCACCAGACTGTCGATCACAGTGACCGTGGTTCGATTCCCACCGCGGCACTAATGTCCTTCGGCAAGACATTGATCTAAATTTGCCGGTCACTCAACCCAGGTGAGGTAAATGGGTATCTGGTGGGATCATTCCTTGAAATACACTGTGCGCTGATAAAAGCAATGGTAATAATTTCCAAAAGCTCTTTGGAAGCGCATAAAGATGTTATTTCATAACGTATTATGCGCTATTATAAGAACTGAATATTATTATTATTATTACTCAAGTAAAGAGCTGGGATAGACCCTTGTAAAATATGATTTGTGTAAATGTAAATGTATTTCCAATTTCAATGGGCATGGGGCAAAAGAAACTGGAGGCAAATGAGATATTTGGCTCATTGATCATTATTTTGTATTAAAAAATGTCGAAAACATTTGTCCTACGTTGCTTAATAAAGGTACATTTAAATGCTTCTTATTTTCTATAAAAAGTAAGATTTCTGAAAACAAATGACTAAGATTTGTAATGGCAAGGACTGACCGACGACCGTATTGGTCAAGGCAAGATTACCTTACATGTGACCATAAGGTCATGCGTGTCCCACATCATGCCGTATGGCTGGCAAGAGTTTGCACCGAGAGAAAATGCATAAAAGGGGGTCCAGTCAGGGAGACCAATCATTCTCCAGCCTGGACCTCGACAAAAGCAACAGAATATTCCCTGCACCATACTCTAGAGAGATCTGAACCACCGTCTTCAACACTCTTCATCTGACCGTTCCTGTATTGGTAAGTGATAACAGTCATGGAGGTGTTGTGGTTCATTCACTTGACACTCAATCCAAGGGTTGAGGGTTCGAATCAAGTGACATTGTATAGAGAAGAATTTAATCGGTTGGGTTATGAGTGTCCTCTACAACATGGGGGCTTCAGGCGTCAGATTGATGTTCTTTTAACTTCGCCTCTTTGATGTGTTGATGAAACTGATCTGTGTTTCTATGACCCATCTTAATTTCATTCTGATATTTTACATTGTAAAGCCTTTTAAACATGACTGTGTACAATTTGTTGAGTATTTTGATATAGTCGTGAGAATAATTGAATTGTTAATCATATTGGCTTAGATTGTATTAAAAACATTTCTGGTAATGTGTCAATATTTGTGTCGGATATTTATAATTTTAAAATTCGTGGATGGCGGCTCCAGCCCCTTCCCGCCTCATACGGCTATGCCAAGTACTTAATCAAGCTTTCCGTTAAATTCAAATTTAAATAAAGTTTCTTACAAATACTATTTGTCAGGGTATGAATCTAAGATCTAAAATGTTGTGCTGAATCCCTTTTTTTTCTATTTTATCGCTTTTTCACAGATCATCTTTGAAAATGAAAGGCACAATACTCGTTACCCTGGTGGTCCTAATTGGCTTGGTGACCCCTCACGTCGCTGCGGCCAACTTGGAAGATCTCTTCGACGACGAAGGGGACCTCCAAATGTGTAAGTTCTAAAGACGAGATTAGATAAGAGAGAGAGAGAGAGAGAGAGGGGGAGGGGAGAGAGACAGAGAGAGAAACAGAGAAAAGGGGATGTAAAATTGAAAGGGATAGAGAAATAAAGCGAAAGAGGAAAAGAGAGAGAGAGAGAGAGAGAGAAAGAAAGAGAGGAAGAGAGATTAGGTGATGGAGAAAGCAATAATTTTTACAAAACACTGGCATAATAGAATAAAACTTACCCCAAATAATGTTGACATCTTTTAAGTTTAAAACATGCAATCTCCATTCAATAATAAAATGTTCATTTATAGTATGTCATATCTATAGAGCGTTGTATTTTGATGTTATTTTAGTGTCTTTTATAACAAGATTACACGCACTCATTTCATTTATTTCCCCTTATTACGTAACACATTTTTAGTTCTGGATGAGGAGGCCATAGGTGAAGTCCTGGCGGCTAGCTGGTTCTCCAAAGCGATCCACGATGCCGGTTCCTGGACTAAGAAGGCGGTCAAAGATGCCGGGGATTGGACCAAGAAAGCCGCCAGTGATGTTGCGGATACTGTGAAGAAGGGATGTGGTGTGGTCAACTCGCTGCCTGGAAAGGAGATGGAGCTGAGTAAGTAGCCCTAGATTGAGTGAGTGAGTGAGTGGGTGTGTGATTAGTTGAATTAATGAATAATTGATTGATTGGTTAATTGATTTTATTCATCGATATATGTGTGTGTGTGTGTGTGTGCGTGTGTGTGTGGGTATGCATGTGTGTGTATGTGCGTGTGAGAGACAGAGAGAGAGCGAGAAAGAAAGAGAGAGAAAGGGGAGAGAGAGAGAGAGAGAGAGAGGGGGTATTGAGATTATAACAAAGAAAGAGGAATGACAAACATTTTTTTTGGACAAAAAGTGAAAGGTCTTTAGATTTCTATTTGCCCTTTTGGGATTCAAATTTCCTGCAAGGGGGGGGGGGGGGGGGGGTACAAAGGCAGGTGTCATTACAAAAAAAAAATTTAAATTAGATGAAAGGGGAGGTGACACGTACCACCATGCCTCCCTTCAATCCACCACAGTACTGTACTGCTGTTTTGATTAATACCTTTTCTCTTGATTTCACGACAGTGAAGCGTAGGGATGAGGTCCTCCGCGAACGTGGGATCAGTGAAGACCAGATTGCCGCTGTGTACGGGGGCTACAAGAACCTAAAGAATGCCTGCAATATGTTAGGTTAAATACCAGTAAGTATTTCCCCTTCTTTTTTCATAGAGTCTAATGATTAATTTTGACCGTTAGACCCGAAGCGTCTATTGCTGACGCAAAACTGCGTTTGTGCCTGATGCGGCAGTCTTTGACGCACACCATGTTGAAGTGTAATCCTAATCAAATTAAATGTAAATAAACATTTTAAATCAAATAATTATATTACCTCATTGTATCGGGCTAATTTGCCTTTAGTAGCTTCATAACGGAGTCAAAAATGACGCTTCATTAGTTGCATCTGACGTTAACGTTTTAAAGTGTTTATTTATGTGTTACTGATATAGAATACAAGTGCCAAGAAAGAAATTTAAAATTCTATTTGTGCGCCACACGACAGAGGTCATGATCCTCAGATCTCTCTCTCTCTCTCTCTCTTCTACTCTCTCTCTCTCTCTCTCTCTCTCTCCCTCTCTCTCTCCCTCTCTCTCTCTCTCACTCTCCCTCACTCCACCCCTCCACTCGCTCTCTCCCTCTCTCACTTCATCCCACGCCCTCTCTCCCTCTCTCGCTCTCTCTATCTCTCTCTTTCTCCCCGCCCGACCCTCCTCTCTCTTTATTCCACTCCCCATCCTTAATTACGACTGTTTTTTCTCTATATTTTACCCCAAACAAAATTATTGTACTTTACGGTAAATTTCACCTTAATCAGTGCTTTTTGTTGGTTTCCAAATTAAGTTTTTATGCAACAATAATGATAGCGCCCTTACAGTCTATATTCATTATTTGACTTTTATGTGGACATGTTGGGTGTAATTTTTTCCTTTCATGTGGCTGTCACTTCGTGTCATATTATGAAGTAATATCGATTATCATTATTTATATCTTTATTGCAGAATTTACAACAAAGAGGACAAGAACGATTGAAAGGAAACACATGTCATGAAGCTCTCCTTCCTCATTTAAATTCATCAACAATAATTATCATCTGTTACTGACAGGAAGTTTTCTCCTGTGTTTGGTAAAATCATTTAACGATAGGTCGGGAAATGCTGACGTCATAGACGAGGCTTTTGGGGGAATTGACATGTATTTGACTATTGAGGGCGTTTCTTCGCATGCCACTGATTTTCCTTGTTTGGAACGGTCGGACGACCGTGAGGTTGTGATGATTAATTAATTCTTTTTGATGAGCCCAACGTTGTAAGTAGACAATTACATTGCTATTCCTTTAAAGAGTTGTTGAGTGATAATCAGTGATAATTTCTATTAATTATGTTGATGGTTAGTGATGTAAATTTGTTGCGAAAGATTTGTATTGAAGTACGTAATGTAGCAGTGGTATACATAATACGTGCAAGTAATGCATGCATGCACTGTACACGTTTAGTGACCGAAAGTAGTCACGCCTCTTTTGTTAGTTGACAAGATTATGAAGTGAGCCATGATAAATAAGGCTGTATGATAGCTGAAGCATATTATTTCTTACAAGGTTGATATAAATGTTCAAGCTGGTTATTAGTGATGAATAATAAATAAATGTCTCATTTAGGGAGATTAAAGTTAGGCTTTGAATACATTGTTTATAAGTATTTTGCTAAGCTAAACTTGGGCCTTGTGTTGTGAAATTAGGGTTTTGAGAGCATTGCTTTGACCGGTTATTGTTTACATATTTGAAAGTCAGTGCTAGGATAGAAGCAAGCAAGCCTTTTGTATCAAATAATTGTATTCAAGATCAGATATTGTTTCAGGAGAGGTTTTTTGGATATGACACATAAATAATTGACACAAACAAGTTAATTCATATTCAGTTATGCATTTATTGATTGAGACCAGACAAGATGGATAATTATTGTAACAAATAATGTCATTGATAAGCATATGTACATGTATTCCAGTATTGATTGGATGTTTCCTTTATTTGTTTTGTTCAATTACAGATTGAACCGTGCTGATACGTGCTGAAGTATCTTGTCAGCGTGGTCTCATACTGGGTTTAGAACTTTGTGTCCTGCTTGATTATTTATCGTCACAGTGTCCCCAACATCAAGTTCAATAACGCTTCATCAGGATGAGTGCAGCAGGTAAACTTCAAGCTGCTGATGGGCAGTCTGAGGTCAACCAGGAAGATGAAAAACAGGAAAAGAAACAAGAAAATGTGTTGGAGGTGAATCCTGAAGACTCGGTGAGTCAGTGTGTCAGCCATACTAGCTCTGCTTCGTCAGCCATGTTGAAAGCTATGACCAGAAAAGCAGCCCTAGCAGCTGAAGCAGCTGCTATAGAAGAACGCCAACAGCTAGAACTTGAGGAATTTCAACTAACGCAGCGTAAGTTGAGATTATCGATGCAGACGAAGCTCAGGGTTGCAGAAGCAGAAGAACAGATATACCTTGAGTTTGAGAATAAGAAGTTAGGAATAAGCTTTCCTGAGAAAGAACAGGATGAAACCTTACCATACACTCCTGGCAAGGTGGTGACAGAGACTGTTGTTCCTACTAAGTCTACGAAGTGTAAGCCTATCACAGCAGATAGGTCTGACCATGGACAACCGCTGACCATGAGTGATGATTCCGATGTAGTCACCCTACTGAAGGAAGGACAACAGGAGCAACGCCGTCTTTGGGAGATGATGCAGCTGCCTAAGGCCGAGTTGACGCCTTATGACGGAAATCCCCTAGAATTTTGGGAGTTCTGGCGGAGTTTCGAGGACAACATTGACTCTAGTTCGTGCGGAGATAGGACGAAGCTAACTCGCCTCTTATACTATTGTCGAGGGGAACCTAAGAGACGTTTGAGTCCTTGCTTATTAATGAACGCATCACAAGGATATTCAACAGCAAAGCGACTTCTGATTGAAAGATTTGGAGACCCAGTTGTCATCACAGACTCCTGGATGAAGAAGATAACATCTGGAAAGCAGATTGGCCCTCGTGACAAGAAAGGTCTAAGAGAGCTGGCAGATGACATGAGTGTCTGCCTTATGTCATTTCAAGCAATGGGATTCGAACAGGAACTCTCCCCTCAGAAGGTGCTTCTCCCACTGGCGGAGAGACTGCCTTTCCATTTAAAAGGGAAGTGGCTGAGCAGAGTTGGAGCGATTCGGCGCCAGGACAGAATCCCAAGATTTGAGGATCTGATGTACTTTGTGCAGGAGGCTGCGCAGGAAGTTAATGACCCGGTGTATGGAGAGCTGATGTCTGGTCAGAGTGAGCAAAGCACGCCTTCTCGAGGTGGGAAGTCAAAGGGCTCCTTCTCTACATCTTCCACTGCAAAGCCTGTTGAACTACATGTAGAGTGTTTCCAGTGCAAGGATAACCATAGGCTGTGGGATTGTAAGCAGTTTAAGGACTTGCCTCCTAAGGATAGAATGCGGCTAGCAAGGAATAAGGGACTGTGTTTTAACTGTCTGAGACGAGGTCATATGATAGGAGCATGTAGTAGCAAGAGGACTTGCTCAGTAGGTGGTTGCACAAGGAAGCACAATACGCTTCTCCATATGACAGAACCTGATGGCGGCACACAAAATAGAAATGTGGAGCAAGAAGCCTCCTGTAGTTCCACAGGGGCCGGCAGGAAAAGTGTGCTCCCTATAGTGCCTGTGAGGGTGAAGGCAGAAGGCTGCCAAGTTATGCTGTGGACATATGCATTGCTGGACCAAGGGTCAACAAGTACATTTTGTTCAGCAAGTTTAGCAAGGTCACTCGGTGCTAAGGGAGTCAAAGGGAAGCTTCTACTAACGACCCTTGATCGTAAAGAAAGTACTGTCCACACTGAAGCCGTCAGTTTGGTTGTGGACTCCGGAGATAACAGCAAGCAGATCAAGATGTTATGTGTGTACACAAAGGAAAATATCAACGTCAAGGGTGTACACATGGCCACAGTCGATGACATCGAAGGACTGACCCACCTAAGAGGGATTGACATCCCTGTGGCCACTGAAGATGAGGTGGGACTGGTCATCGGTCAAGACGTCCCAGAAGCTCTGATGCCTCTAGAGGTTAGACATGGAGAGAAAGGACCATACGCAGTAAGGACGTGCCTTGGGTGGTCACTCCATGGTCCACTCAGCCGAGCATGTGAAATGAACACTCCAGTGTATGCTACGAACACCTTCATCGAAGGAGATCTGTGCCTCGAGAGACAGTTAGAGAGGTTCTGGAAGCTTGAGACCCCTGATCCTTTCAAGGAAGAGAGAGCTATGTCAAGGAATGATGTCAAGGCCTTGGCAGAGTGGGAGCAGGGCATCTGCATAGAGGAAGGTCATTATCAGCTCCCTATCCCGTTCAAGAAGAGACCTCCAGATCTCCAGAATAACCGATGGTTGGCTGAAAGGAGACTCCAAAGTCTTGGAAAAAGGCTTAGTCAGAGTGATGGTCTCCTTCAGAAGTATACAGATGGCATGGCAGACCTTTTGAAGAAGGGATATGCAGAGGAGGTCAATGAACTTGACAGTAAGAAGGAATGCGAATGGTATTTGCCACATCACCCGGTATTCCATCCCCAGAAACCGGGAAAAGTGAGAATAGTCTTCGATTGTGCATCAGCATGGAAAGGTTTGTCACTGAATGATGTGGTTAATCAGGGACCAGATCTGACTAACAAGCTGATCGGAGTGCTGTTGAGGTTTAGAACTGCGCCAGTGGCTTTGATGGCAGACATCGAAGCGATGTTTCATCAAGTTCGTGTGCCAGCACCAGACCGAGATGTACTGAGATTCTTATGGTGGCCAACAGGTGACTTGAAGGAAGATCCATGTGTCTACAGAATGTGTGTGCACTTATTTGGTGGGACTTGGAGTCCCAGCTGCTGTAGCTATGCCTTACGACGCACAGCTGAAGACAACAAGGGTGAATTCTCTCCTGAAGCAGTAAAGGCAGTGACTAGGAATTTCTATGTGGACGACTGCTTAATCTCCACTAAGGATGAGGAAGATGCCATACGACTAGCACAAGAATTGAAAAGCCTGCTAGAGAAGGGAGGCTTTAACCTGATCAAGTGGACAAGTAACAACCGCAAAGTTGTGGAAGCCATCCCAGTGGAGGATAGAAGTAAACAAGTTAAGGACTTAGATCTTAGCAAGGAAGCACTACCAGTTGAGAGAGCCCTGGGGATCAAATGGGATGTGCAAGAGGACCGTCTAGAGTACAAGACATTGATAAAGGAGAAACCAGTGACAAGAAGGGGTTTGCTTAGCATTGTGTCAAGCATTTATGACCCGCTTGGCTACCTGAGTCCCTTTATCTTGAGAGCTAAGCTGTTGATGCAGAAGTTAGCAACAAAGAAGTTAGGATGGGATGACCCAATTCCAGATGCTGGACTGCAGTTATGGCAGCAGTGGGTAAAGCAACTTCCTGAAGTAGAAAACTTCAAGGTGCCAAGATGTGTGGTTCCTGCAGGATATGGTGCCAAGACAGAGCATCAGTTACATCACTTTGCTGATGCATCCGAAGATGCCTATGGAGCGGTGACATACCTGGTGGTAAGGAACTCTAAAGGGCAAGTCTGTAGCAGTCTTGTCTTTGCCAAGTCTCGCCTCGCTCCAGTGAAGAAGACTACGATTCCTCGTCTCGAATTGATGGCTGCTACTGTTGCGGTGAAGTCAGATGTCTTAGTAAGGAGAGAACTGGATCTACCACTAAAGGACTCTGTGTTCTGGACTGACAGCATGATTGTATTGGCATACATTAAGAATGAAGACAAAAGGTTTCACACCTTTATTGCCAATAGACTGTCAATGATTCACTCTGCCAGTGATGTAAAGCAGTGGCATCATGTCAACACGAAAGAGAATCCGGCTGATGACGTCAGTAGAGGCATGAGTGCTAGGGATCTCGTGGCTAGTGAGAGATGGCTTCATGGGCCAAAATTCATCCTGTTGACTGAAGAGCAGCAGAGCCAAGATCCAGAAGCTGATGATATCCTACTAGACGATGATCCAGAAGTAAAGACTGTGAAGGCTTATGCCGCTGAGACTGATGTTGATGTACCAATTGCGGCTACTGATGAACTGTTGAGCTACTTCTCAGATTGGTACAAGCTTAAGAAGGCAGTAGCTAGAATCTTGCAGTTTCGGGAATATCTTCTGTGCAAGGTGCGGAAGGAAGTATTTGACTGTAAGGTGCTTCTTACAGTGGATGACATGAGAGAGGCTGAGCAGGCAATCCTGAAATATGTTCAGCGCCTGGCATACCCAGCTGAATACCAGGCAATTGAGGAGAAGCCAGCCTTGAATGGAAAGCAGAGGGCTAGTAAGTTGAAGAAGTCCAGCCCTCTCTATAAGTTGGACCCTATGATGAGCAGAACTGGGTTGCTGTGTGTTGGAGGCCGCCTTAGGAATGCAGAGTTGAGTGACGAGATGAAGCATCCCATCATCTTACCACCCAAGCATCACGTGGTAACACTGTTAGTGAGACATGTTCATGACATGGTGGGACATTCAGGAATAGAGCATGTCCTATCGATGCTGAGGCAGCGATTCTGGTTGATCAGAGGGAGGTCTACTGTGCGACAGGTGAAACGGGACTGTTTTAAGTGTAAACGCCTGTCGTCTCCAACTCTCGGGCAGAAGATGGCTGATTTACCTAGTGATTGTGTGGCGTTTGACAAGCCACCATTTACTAATGTTGGAGTGGACTGTTTTGGCCCTTATCTTGTCAAACAGGGCAGAAGCCAAGTGAAGAGATATGGCTGTATCTTCACTTGCCTATGTGTGAGAGCCGTGCACATAGAGATCTTGCATTCAATGGACACTGATTCATTTCTGAACGCTCTTCATCGATTCATGGCTCGCCGTGGAAGACCAGAGCTCATCAGATCTGACAACGGCACGAATTTCGTCGGAGCAGAGAGAGAGCTGCGAGAGGGGTTAAGTAGATGGAACCAACAGAGAATTCATGACCATCTACTCCAGAAAGGCATTGAATGGAGGTTTAACCCACCAGCGGCCTCGCACATGGGTGGATGTTGGGAACGCCAGATAAGAACGACGAAGAAGGTGCTCGGTGCCTTGATGAGACAGCAAGTGCTGTCTGACGAGAACTTATCAACGCTGATGTGTAAGGTGGAGTCCATCATCAACGGGCGCCCTCTGACAGTAGTGTCGGATGATGCGGTGGATCCAGAACCCCTCACTCCGAATCATTTGCTCCTGCTGCGGGGTAATGGTACTGGGCCGCCTGACCTCTTCGAGGCACGAGATGTGTATAGCAGGCGACGATGGAGACAGGTTCAGTACCTTAGTGACATTTTCTGGCAGAGATGGAGAAAAGAGTATCTTCCTACACTCCAAGCGCGACAAAGGTGGAACAAGCATGAGCGTGATGTTAGCGTGGGTGACATCGTTCACATCATGGAAGAAGCACCACGAAACCACTGGGCGGTCGGTCGCGTTGTAGAGATTTTCCCAGGCAAGGATGGGCTAGTTAGGTCAGTTAGGGTGCAAACCAAATCATCGACCCTTGTTAGGCCAATTCACAAGCTGTGTCTTTTGGAATCAGTGAATCATAGATAGGTATATTCTATCCCCAGATAGGTACAAGTTTTACCCCTGTGTTTGTTTCTTAGAGCACTTTATTTGACAGAACTGAACTTCGATAGAGAGACATTTCAAGATGAATAGACATTTTGACAAATGAACAGAGAAATCAAAGTACAGTTTACACCATGGACTGTTATTTGAAAGGACTAATAATTCTGCATAGAGTGGACTCATTTATTACTCTGAAAAAGGACATTTCAAGTATTCACCTGTATAGCAGACTAGTGGACTGGTTGCTTAGCAACAGGAGCCTTATCGGACTCTTTTTCGTACAGACAACACATCAATATCAAATTTATGTATCAATGTGCATGAATATTGTTGTGATGTTTGTTTTATATACATGTATTAACATTATTCAACAGGTTGTTTTCAAGATAGAAATCACTATTTTATCATGCAATTGCATTTTGTGCAGAGATTTACTTTCTAAAGAGGGAGATTATTTAAAAGGAGATGAGAGTTTATCAATATTGATGTTTTCTGACATTGCAAGAAATTGCTTAACTATGGGATTCTTAGGAGTAAAATATTTGAGAATATGGAATTTTCTTTGGATCTGTGTTGTCTTCCAGTATATACACATTTACTGCAAACAAATTAACATATTGATAATGTGTTTCAGGTACAAGTAAAGAAAGTTATGTGTAACAGAGCATTTAAATTGTCAAAATATTTTTTTTTTTTTTTTTTTTTTTTTGATATATGATGTTATAAATGATTGCTTTTAGCTCACATTTAAGGGCCGGTATGTTACTGACAGGAAGTTTTCTCCTGTGTTTGGTAAAATCATTTAACGATAGGTCGGGAAATGCTGACGTCATAGACGAGGCTTTTGGGGGAATTGACATGTATTTGACTATTGAGGGCGTTTCTTCGCATGCCACTGATTTTCCTTGTTTGGAACGGTCGGACGACCGTGAGGTTGTGATGATTAATTAATTCTTTTTGATGAGCCCAACGTTGTAAGTAGACAATTACATTGCTATTCCTTTAAAGAGTTGTTGAGTGATAATCAGTGATAATTTCTATTAATTATGTTGATGGTTAGTGATGTAAATTTGTTGCGAAAGATTTGTATTGAAGTACGTAATGTAGCAGTGGTATACATAATACGTGCAAGTAATGCATGCATGCACTGTACACGTTTAGTGACCGAAAGTAGTCACGCCTCTTTTGTTAGTTGACAAGATTATGAAGTGAGCCATGATAAATAAGGCTGTATGATAGCTGAAGCATATTATTTCTTACAAGGTTGATATAAATGTTCAAGCTGGTTATTAGTGATGAATAATAAATAAATGTCTCATTTAGGGAGATTAAAGTTAGGCTTTGAATACATTGTTTATAAGTATTTTGCTAAGCTAAACTTGGGCCTTGTGTTGTGAAATTAGGGTTTTGAGAGCATTGCTTTGACCGGTTATTGTTTACATATTTGAAAGTCAGTGCTAGGATAGAAGCAAGCAAGCCTTTTGTATCAAATAATTGTATTCAAGATCAGATATTGTTTCAGGAGAGGTTTTTTGGATATGACACATAAATAATTGACACAAACAAGTTAATTCATATTCAGTTATGCATTTATTGATTGAGACCAGACAAGATGGATAATTATTGTAACAAATAATGTCATTGATAAGCATATGTACATGTATTCCAGTATTGATTGGATGTTTCCTTTATTTGTTTTGTTCAATTACAGATTGAACCGTGCTGATACGTGCTGAAGTATCTTGTCAGCGTGGTCTCATACTGGGTTTAGAACTTTGTGTCCTGCTTGATTATTTATCGTCACAGTGTCCCCAACATCATCCGTTTATCATTTTTCTGATATGATGCCCGATC
>JAVYIG010015184.1:0-37435 GCA_035222895.1 Strongylocentrotus droebachiensis | reverse complement strand
AACGTCGAGATTTTCCCCCAAAATGGTCACGTGACCTTCCAGGCGCCATTTTTTTGTTTTCATGCATGTCTTTTGACCATCATATCTCAACAACAGAATGTCGTGCAGACTTCTAACGAAGGGTGCGATCATTGACCGATTTTTCGCCTAGAATCAGGTTTCTCAAACGTCTTTCAGGCAGAATTTCAAGGTGATAAACGCAAAGACTTTTTCAAACGTCTTCAGATATGGGCATATTGTAATGCCGAAAACAGTGCGTTTTGAATGTGACATACAGCCAGAATCACTTTTGTGAGGGTGCGTTTATTGTGTCTTGCTACTAGATATGTACATATCGAACCCCACTATCGAACACCACTATACGAAAGTGATTTTCGGGATGTCGCCTTTATCGTCTCTTCACGATTCAAAATAAAGGCCTTGTCTCTGCGCAGCTGCTTTGCCCCGTTTTACCCGGGAAGCATAGAGTTGCTCGGAGGTCAACTAGGGCATAGCACATGGTGCGCACTTTTTCGCTGAACCGGGAATTAAGCGGGGAAGGTCCGATTCATATGTGGGGTTCAAAACAGCTTTGCATTTTTCATGTCTCAGAAACGTGATTCTGACTGTATGTCATAGTCAAAACGCATCTTTTACGGTGTTACAATATGCCCATATCTAAAGACGTTTAAAAAAGGCTTTGCGTTTATCACTTTAAAAATTTGCCTGAAAGACGTTTGAGAAACCTGATTCTAGGCAAAAAATTGGTCAATAAACGCACCCTGAGACATGATAAACGCAAAGCTGTTTTGAACCCCACATACAAATCGGACCTTCCCAGGCTAATTTCCGGTTCGAAAAAATAGTGCGCGCCATGTGCTGTGTTATATTGTTGTACAAGCATGTGCGTGAACTCGTCCATCGTTCATTGTTTTTTTGCATGCATTGCATTGTTCATCGTTTACGCATCGTGCGATACGTTCTTTAACTTTTGTTTTGTCATCGCTTGCACATGCTATTTCCAAGAAAATCGACACGTCCGCCAGTATCCTTAATTAGTTTAGATCTTTACCATAAAATTATGTCTGTGAGTGCGGCTAAAGGGTCAAACTGGGATGCTGATGTTGACCTCCGAGAAACAGTTTGCTTCCCGGGTCAAACGGCGCAAAGCAGCTGCGCAGAGACAAGACCTTCTATTTTGAATCGTAAAGAGTCGATAAACGCGACATCCCGTAAATCACGTTCGTATAGCGGGGTTCGATATGTGTTATCTAGTGGCAAGACACGATAAACGCACAGTGCATGAATTTCCCGACATTCGGCAAATAGACGTAAACTAGATGTGACGTCATCTTCATTACGTAATCAAGTGTCCAATATTGTAAAAAGTGAAAATGACCTTGAAAATGTAAATCTTTAATAACTGTGTAATTGAATATAATCATAACATGAAATTTATATTACTTATATATCTTAACAGGGCCAGTAATCTAACCAAAAAATCTGTAAGATATCGCTTACTTTTTTTGATAGCGCCCTCTAAATTTTAGAAATAAATATTTTTTAATTTGTATAACTCAATAATCCTTAGGCCGATCCGTACCTTTTCCAAACGTAATCACGTCAAGATATGAGCCTTGAACAAAAAAAAAATGTGAATAGGTTTATGCAAAGCGAACACTTTAAAAATCACACCGAAGTTTTTTGACAAATGCGCAACCTGATATTTTGAAATCATCCGATTTTACTGTTATAGCTAGCCCCTTGAAACTTGGCAATAACATGTCGAAGATTCGACAGTTGTGTGCCAATTTAAAACAAATTATTGATAGTTAACAAAAAGTTATGGCCCTCAAAACATATTTTACCTGTCCCTTTGAAGCTCTCGTCACACATGAATGAACACGAAATATGCTTTAATTAGGACCATAATGACATCAAAGAGATCCCCTTTTATGTGGTACCTCATCGCAGAAGATTTTTCAAACATTTCCTTTACAGTTCACACTCTTTTTCAAAATCATTCACCACCCATGCTATTTGCACAATTGCATGTACATAATTATATGGGTATCAGGGAGTTTACAGATAGCACATGGGACAAATGACCCCAAATATCCACAGATCTTTTACACATGGAGAAGTTCCGCTTTGAGCATCTTAGAATAATAACTGCCAAAGTCCTAGATGTGCTTCATGAATACCTTTTGTTTGCCCTCTTGAAAAGAAAAATTCCACCTGCGTATCTTAGAATCTACCGTTGGTGCATAAATGAATAATGTTACATAACTTTCATGAGCGCATATCCAGTATTCATCTCTGGTGGGTTTTACCTTTTTGGTACAAATGACCTTTATCTGCCCATGCGCAGTTTGTATCTGTAAACTCCCTTATTGTTACGGATATGTATTAGCTAGCACTCCATACATTTTGTAAATGATGTTGATGTTTTGAGCGAGTAGGAAAACCCGTTGTATGTAACACAGGGACTGGGAGTGGAAGTAGAGAAGTTGTCAGTGCTAATTAAGATGGTGGTTTGGTACATCCCTTTTGAAGGGCTTTGGAACGAACAGCTTTGGAACGAACAGTCACGTATCACGTACCACGTTCAGGTTCACGTCTTGCGCCCTTTCGTGAAACAGGTCACCCAAATCTACAAAGTGTTGGGTTACGTGACCAAACAATTTGTCGATTTGCTATGTGCAATCTACGAAATCTCACGTAAATTGACGCTGGCGTTTAAAAAAATAATGTAAATTGTCATTGAGTAGAGACTAATGGCAAAAAAGCTGCTTAAGACAAGAATCTGTTGTGTAACTCTGTGGTTTAATCTGCGTATGTGTATGCTCGACTAATTCAGTAAATGGATGAAACAAATACTACTACCATTACTTCTTGTACTAAAATAAAATGTAAAAAATATATGTCAGGGGCGGCGCCAGGTGATTTTGTTAGGGGGCGAATGGGCACGCACAAGCAGGGGTTGTCTGAGGGGGATGTGCCCCCTGAGAAGTTGAAGATTCTTTTTGTTAATTGATGCATAATGGGCTATTTGAGGTCTTAGTGCGGCCGGGGAGGGGGGGGGGGGGGGGGAGGGGACCATTATGGCCGATCTCCGCGAAAATTTGCACGCATGTCAAGTGAAGTGTATAGAATAATTTGACAAAATTTGATTTTTTTTTGAAAAATTTACTCATTTGCATATTTATGGTAATTTATGCAAATAAGGTAAGTAAGTAAGTAAGTAATATTCATTACACCATTTGGAATAATAATATGACCCAACAAAAAAATTGGAAGAGCTTGCTTATTCCTTACGTTATTTCTTGTTTTGATAATTTCTTATGTATTTCATTGTTTTTTTAACTTATGTGTTATGTGTGTTTATGTTGTTTTATTTTTCTTCTTACTACAATTCAACTATTTTGACCCCAAAACAACCACCTAAACTTTAAACAAGACCCAATAACCAATGTTTGATCTATGTTTAGGAAAAATGACATTTCCGTATGTTCTGTACACAAATCAGAAAAAATGAGCGATTTTCGGGCTGACACGCAAAGACAAAAGGTCACGTGACCTTGTAACTGTAGGTCCGATTTTCATTTTTTTTTTTAAAGATGCACAAGACTTGAAAGAAAAAAGTCAGCTAGCGGTGGGGCGCCATCCATATGCGTTCCCAAACAATCGTAACAATCATGGAGGGGGGGGGGACATAATCCCCCCCGGCCTTATCAGGGTTAAGTTACAGGAACAAGAAGGCAGAGGGGTGGGGGGTGTCACCATATTTTTCAGAAGGGTCTTTTAGATGAATTTGTCATTTCCATTGAACAATCAGCCATAAGGTTTAGGAGATACAAGGGATTAATTTAATTTCTTTCAGTTGGGGAAAGGTTTTTCATCGTAAACCAATGTTTGAACTACAGGTAATGTGAATGATGACGCGTCTCAATCTGATCGTCTGATTTTGCTCACTTTTTTTCTCTTTTTCTTTAATCTTTATTTTCCCCCTCTCCCTTACGTCATATTTTACATGTTATAGTTCTCTTTCTCCTGGCCTTTCTCCTTCTCGTCCCCTTCCTTTTCTTTTATTCTTCTTTTTTCCTTTCTTCTCCTTCTTTACCTGTCCTTTTCCTTTTCCTTTTCCTCTTTCTTCTTCCCTTCCTCTCCACTTTTTCAAAATGATAGGGGGCGGCCGCCCCCCTGCCCCCATGTGGCGCCGTATTTTGTACAGTGCAATGATCGACCTGGCGATCGAGGCTAGCCAGCGCTCAGCGAGCCGCAGATTACCGGTCATACAAAGTGAGAATGTAAGTATACTTTGGGATGATTATAAGTATAACTTTTTAACTGTTGTATTTTCAGTATAGACTCTATACTATCTACGGCTACGTAATCATCATCTGCATATTTCCAACACTAGGCCAGGCCATCACCAGTTTTACTCTCACTCGACTCTTTGTCACCCAGGAAGCTCGGCCAGGCTAGCCCAGGAGCTAGGCCAATGCATGCATGCACAAATGCATGCCCGAAGTCCACTGCAGTGGCAATTCAAAGCCGTGGCCGTGGTCGCGTAGCCGTAGATAGTATACAAATAGTGAATGGTCATGAGTGCAATGGTAAGAGGTGAAAGATAAGAGACGCTATATTCAACGATATTGTTCCATTGCACGAATAAAGACCATTCACTATTTGTTTTATACAACACCTCGGACGTTAACGGGCTTAAAACAGTTTTCCTAGGCCTAAATCTCAGCGATTTTTGGTTTGTTTTCAATTGATGAAATTGTTGATAGTGAGCGCGCATTTTTAAGCAGGCAGCAAACAACGCGCGTACCATGCTCCGCGCGTACCAACCTTTATGTTTAATGTGACGCGGAGTGAAATTTCGTTTGATCCTTTTGTACCATTGCACTCTGACGTCACTTAGCTCACCATATACTGTGTACATCGTTAGTGACATCAGAGTGCAATGGTGCGAAAGGATCAAACGGAATTGCACGGCTGGAGAATGATGCCGTTCAATGGTACTTTTACCGCATGTCATTATTGTGTTTGCTATATTGATGACCTGTTCATTTTGCTACTAAGTTCACTTTCCCACGGCTTAGTGTCTAGAGCCTTAACCCCCATTAATCCATGTGTACATAAACACCAGCTACATCCAGCTGTGTCTATACCACCAGTGCCACCCTGTATATTATGATGTTATGTAACCAAGATTGAGATGCTGTATATCATGAGGAGTACAGTTGAGAATAAAGCACTCTTGCACTCAGACACCAAGCGATCGAGTCATGCCTGATTTTGTAGTCAAGTTGTTATAGCACAGAATAGAAGAACACAAAATTGGCGACGAGGATGTCTACCTACGGCCTATCCCAACCTGCACCTTTCGATGCCAGTTCTGCCAGAGCCTCAAACGCTTGGCAGACATGGAAAACGGCATTTGAATATTATCTACTGGCTTCGCAAGTCTCGGACGATAAAGTAAAAAGGGCTATACTCCTTCACTGTGTAGGCCCTAGTGTGCAGCAACTCTTTGCAACGCTTGATGGGACTGGATCTACTTATGCATCAACGCTACAGGCCTTAACTAAGTATTTTGAGCCCCAGAGAAATGTCGTTTTTGAGAGACATTTGTTTCGACAGTGCTCCCAGCACAGCGGTGAGTCCACTGATGATTACTATTTCCGTCTTAGAACTTTGGTTGCTTCATGTGAATACGGTAATCAGACGGACGATCACATCCGTGATCAATTTCTCGATCAGTGCTCTTCCAAATCACTTCGACGTCGTCTGCTGCGAGAACAGAACCTAAAACTTTCAGATCTCCTCTTAATTGCCCGAGCCACAGAAGCAGCAGACAATCAGGCCTCTTCCATGGAGATGTCTAACTCTCCCTCGTTCTCCGTCAACGATGTTCGAGCACGGCAACATCCACACCCACCACCAGCTGGAGAAAGTCAGCATTTCGATTCTCAGCGCAGCTTCCCACCTCCACGACGAGGAAATCCACGAGAGGAAGGAGGTAACCATGGTTACGACAACCAGAACCCTTCTCAGCAAGCTCTACGCTGCACGAACTGTGGGCTCAACGGACATCGTGCCCGCGATCCTAGCTGCCCTGCTCAAGGACAACAATGCAGGCAATGTCAGATAATAGGACATTTCTCTCGAGTTTGTCGCAGCTCTGCTCTACACACCATTGCAGTAGATCAAATTCACTCGGGAATTCCAGATGAGAGATCCATGAATGTTCCGCGAGATGATGATGAAACTGTGTTCACAGTTGGCGGTTCTGAGACACCCACACAGGTCGACATCGTAGATCTCAGCATCAACATGCTGATCGATACAGGATCGTCGGTGAATATCATAGATTCTTTGACATATAACTGGATGAGAGGCCGGACATCTTCGAATGACATCCGGTTGGCCCCCAGTTATGCTAGACTCTTCCCATACGGTGTCAAGACTCCACTGCCCGTGAGGGGAGAGTTTCATGCTCGGATTTCCTGCTCGACGGGGACTTCGACGACCGCTCGATTCATTGTTGCAGAAGGAAACAGTGGATGTCTTCTAGGGAAGAAAACAGCGATATTACTCCGGCTAGTTAAACTAGAGAATACTAATGCTCTTCACATCGACACTCAGTCCCCTGCTGATCGAGAGAATGATGTCAGCTCCGCTACCACGCCCAGCAAAGCTCATCAAGAAGCGAGTCGCAACAGAGTATACAACTACGAGGCAATGAAAGTGTATCGTTATGGAAAGAAACGAAGGCAACGAAGGCAATCGCGAGACATTAGCTGCGGCGATCATGTCATAGTTCAGAGAAAGTCGGATAAGTTTGCCCCTCACTTTGACCCAAGTCCATGGGTCGTAATCGGAAAGAAGGGAGGAAGTGTCAAGATCAAAAGAAGAAATCAAACAACAATGCGATATATGTCACAAGTAAGGAAGATTCCGACCGCATGAACATTCGAACAGAGGACTCAAACCATGAACTTATAGTGAACTCTATTATTATGCATATAACTTGTAATGAACATACTAAATGCAGTCTTTAGTTTAGAGAGGTTGTGATGACTGACCACTATATAAATGTTCTGTCTTAAATCTGAAGACTAAATTCAAAGATAGAGTTTCTGTTTAACTCTACGTTTACAATTGTCTATTCATTATGTATTCCTATCTCTCTAAACTCTGATGTTCTTTTTCTGTGCTATCCATACTTCTTTCACACATGTATTGTTACCAAACTGATTTTGTTACCTTGTATCATAAGTTTTGTTTTTTGTTACCATACTGATTTTATTACCTTGCGTTATATAAAGTTTCGTTTTCACTTTATAAGATGTCGTTTTGCAAAAAGAAATAATTTTGTCAATATTGTTTCACAACCTAAAGGATGATATAATGTATTTTGATGTATACTTTTAAATCTGAGAAAAAGAGGGATATTGTGTTTGCTATATTGATGACCTGTTCATTTTGCTACTAAGTTCACTTTCCCACGGCTTAGTGTCTAGAGCCTTAACCCCCATTAATCCATGTGTACATAAACACCAGCTACATCCAGCTGTGTCTATACCACCAGTGCCACCCTGTATATTATGATGTTATGTAACCAAGATTGAGATGCTGTATATCATGAGGAGTACAGTTGAGAATAAAGCACTCTTGCACTCAGACACCAAGCGATCGAGTCATGCCTGATTTTGTAGTCAAGTTGTTATAGCACAGAATAGAAGAACACAAAAGTCATGTGATCAAGAATTGACAAATTAGGTTGCAAGAATCTTAGTAGGCGTTGTATAATACCGCATGTCATTACAGAGTCTATACTAGCTGAAATCACACCAGCTGAAAAGTTATACTTATAATCATTCTAAAGTATACTTACATTCTCACTTTGTATCATCGCTAATCTGCGGCTCTCTGGGCGCTGGCTAGCCTCGATCGCCACGTCGTCGAACCGTGCCGGCCTCGTCGTCGTCGATTATAGCGAGCTTTCTATTTAGGCACCCGACGTCGGCTACTACGAGGTACTGGAGCGTGGAGACGTTGCGCTCGCGGCAGTACTTTCGAATTTTCACGTCGGTGCTTTCGTCGGTCACGTGACCACTTTGTTTTAAATCAGGTGATTAAATCGGTAAATCTGATACGAAGAATAACATGAGGATGACAGAAATAGAAACTTAAAATGATAAAACAAAAAATAACATAAGAAAAGGTGATAGAAGAATAAACAAAGGATAGGAAGAGGAAATAATAAAAACAAAGACTAACATAAGAGAAGGTGATAGAAGGAAGAAACACAGAATAACATAAGGAAAGATAGAAAGAGGAAGTGATAAAGTTAAAAACAAAAAATAATATAAGAGAAGGTGATAGCTAGGCGGAGGTGATACGTATACTGTACGTACGTACATACATAAGTCATACATATTACGGTGACGTCATGACTAGTCTTAGTAACAAGCGCTTGCAATTTTAAAAATAGTGATAAGACACGTCATGTTTTGGTAGACGTGATCATTCGTGTTCACCTGCGTGGAATGGTAGGCCCTACACTTCGTAAATTAGAGTCATCTATTATACGAAACAGCACAAAACGTGAATGTGACACGTGATACGTGATACGTGACTGTTCGTTGCAAGCCCTTTGGAAGTTTATTGCGGTAAGTTAGTATGCATTCGAGAAGCGGTGTACACGGATGTGGAGGTTTCGTTGTAAGGCAGCGATGATGCGAAGTGGTTTTTGCGTCGGAGTTGATGCCTCTCGGGATTTCGGGCAGGTAGTTTACCACGGTGTTTCAGCAATTTGCTGAAGATACGCGCTTTATTGTGTCGATCAATAATTGATTGATTCATTGTTTTTTTGGCTGAGATAAAGCCAGAGATTTTGTTGGTAAATGGTTGTTTTTTGACCAGTTTAAGAGTGTCTGAGGAATTAGACTAGCTCGTAATGTTGTTGCTTCATACGGTTTATAGCATTTTTGTTAGTCTGCGTTTTTAGATCCGTTTGACCTTAAGAAATATTCACATTTGTCAAAAGAGAGGGACTTAAAATTACATAACGGATCATGTTCATCGTCTCAACGAAGAATTAAAGTCTAGTTATTATTTTATTTACGAAGGTTGGTTTGAAAATTGTAGGGAGCAGTAATTTTTTTTCTTTCTATTTCGACCCCGAAAATATTAAAATCTTGCCGGCCGATATTTCGCTAAGTGGTGGGAGGGGATGTGGGTTATAGTCCGGCAGCCAAACCCGGATTTGGGGCCTAACCTTGTTTTGGTGAAATAATTTTTTTTTTTAATGGATTCTGATTGTCTAGATATCCACTGTGAACAAGCAAAAAACTGGAGCTCTGTCAGCCTTGAGCAATTTGAGATATAAGCAAAAACAAAATGGCCGCCAAAATGGCGTTTTCTGCTCTAAAAATTGTGAAAATGTATACTTTGTCATGTTTTATTGCTGCATTTAGAACCCTTTTCTGATTTTCTTTACCAGATATGATATATATGATACATATTTTGATAATTCTTAATATTATTTTAGATGGCAGAGCAATTTATACATTATTTATACAGGGTGATTCACAAAAAAGTGTACAAGAGATTGGCTGTTTGCGATTTCTACTTCGATAACAAGCAATCGATGTATGCACACTCTGGCAACATATTTTGTGATGTATATAAGCTGCATTTTAATTGAAGCTAATTGATGTAGCCTATCATCATATGGCCTTTAGCAATTTGTGATCAAAGGAAAAACAAAATGGCCGCCAAAATGGCGTTTTCTGCTCTAAGAATCTGATTTTTTTTACCAGATATGATATGTATGATATATATTTTGATAATTCTAAACGTGGTTTTAGATGGCAGAGCAATTGATACATTTATACAGGGTGATTCATAAAAAAGTGTACATTTCTACTTCGATAACAAGCAATCAATGTATACAGTTATACACATATACGCTGCATTTTAATTAAAGCTAATTCATGTAGCATATCATCTCAAAGCAAATGTATTTGTAGAGATACCCTGTTGGACATACACACATCTATGACGAACTGCTACGATTCAAGAAGTCTGCAGCTGTAGAGGCAGGGGAAAACACTGAACTGACAGCATTATCAAGTGCTGAAGTATTCAAGATGGTCTTGTTCAGATCGTATTTGACAACTTTAATGCAGATGTTTCATCTCAGAACGGTAAATTGTCAACACATTCCCTTGCAGTTCTCATGACCCAGCCAGATACAAGTATGCACCATGATGATCAGCAAGAGATTTCAAAACTGAAGGCTGAGCTGTTTAGAGATATTGACTACAAGCTTGACATCATGAGATACAATGGTCCAAGTTCCACCACTTAGTGTTCTCGCTCATATGGTTTCTCGACAGAGACCTAATGAGTGTGACCTCAGGTTCTTAACAGATGTTGTGTAGCGTGATAACTGTCCTGAATTCAATGGATATAATACGCATTTGTGTCGCAATCGAGGAGAAGCCACACAACCAAAAACTAAAGCAGTGTATCTATCATTGATTGATATCAACAACTGTACAGAGCTGAACGAGAAGGTGATTGGCCACTACACCTGGAGGCAGTGAAGCTTATGATGCCCTACTTCTTTGCGTTGGGACTTGTAAACTACGCGCAATATGGGTTATTCTACCTTCGACGCATGGAAGCCCTACCAGGAGATGCACTCCGGCATTCCATGAAAGGGTCTCATGTGATGAGACACACTCAAGGCTTAATGGCATATGGAGCGACATGTTCATCGAGACAACATTCATGCGATATTGGCGTGGTAAAGCTGGTGTGATTGGCATCACTCTAAAGCAAGAAACTCTCAAGACCTGGGCCCTTAGTTTGCACATATGTATCGGACTTGTGGAAGACGTTTTAACTCTGAGAGACAAGTCGGCTAGTTCTAAAACAGTGCACAAAAAAGAGGCTCCAGCAAGGATATCTGCAGACCAAGGTGACAGAGACTGGTTGCGCAGAAAACTGGATGATAGCATCAATCCAATGGACCCAAAGAAGCACCCAGCGAACATTGTCAATGTGGTCAATGGACAGATCGCTCCTGAATCAGTGAATGTGTCAGAGCAGTTGAAACTGGTGCTTAGCAAATGGGTGAGTTTGAACGGAAATTGCCTGGAGGTTTCTACGACACAATTTCGAAGAAAGTTCAAACCATGGCTGTCATGAAGAAATAAATCGACGTAGGCGATTCCAAGGTATACGATACCAAGTTGATATATTCTCGCGTGATAGGTCTATAAGCAAGTTCCAGAGATTTCATGATGTAATGTCATGCGAGATGTCACCAGTTCCTACAGCTCTGTTTGATGATTCTGGAGATATGGATATCTCAAAGTCCAAGGCCGCTTTGAAGAACCAGAGAAGAACCAAAGGTTGAAGTATCAGCTAGACACGCGACACTTGAAGAAACGTGTAGAGTGATCGATTGCTGTGCTCTCCTTTGGATTCCCAATTGGCCTTCATCACCACCAACACGAGAACCAACAGTAGGGGACTTTGTATCGAAATTCAAAGGCAAGATTGAAGAGAGACTAAAATCCGGTGATGTGTACTTGGTCTTTGACAGGTACAATGATTACAGCATCAAGTGTGCTACCAGGATATCGAGAGGCAATGATGGTTGCAGAGTTTTCCAACCGAGTCCAACTTCACCCCTTCCGTCTCAGAAACTGACTCTGACAGTCACAGAGAACAAGAAACAGCTGATTAACATCATTTGTCAACATCTGCAAGGCGATGCAGGTTTCATCATAAAACACAAGCTTGTGATCACCAGCCAAGATGGCACTCCTGTTGAACTAGGTCCAGGTGGTGTTCCAATCCAACGGCACGATATGGCCACATCTCATGAGGAGGCTGATGTGATTATTATGCAGCAGGCTATCATGCTTGCAGGTGAAGGACGATCCATCAGGGTGCCTGCAGACGACACAGATGTCTATGTTCTTCTGCTTCATTTCTACCAAAAGCAAGGCCTTCAGTCACCCTTTATAATGGAGTCGCCCATCAGAGACAGATCTGTAATCGATATACATGCCACAGTGGACAGACACAGATGCATCATCCCTTCTATGCTAGCAGGTGACCCATTGACAGGTTGTGATACTGTTGGTGCACATTTTGGAGTTGGCAAAGAAACTTTGCTAAAAGTGCTGCGGCAGAAAAATTGGTTCCCATTGCCATCGATTGGAGACATACATGCAGATATGGCCGACGTGATGATGCTATGGACAACCCAATGCTACAACACTGTCAAATGCCCGACTGAATGTGTGGACTAGACGGGTCGGGAAAGCAGGAGCAACCAACACTCCAAATCTTGCTGCAATGCCACCAACAACTGAAGCTTTCAAAGATAATGTTAATCGTGCCCATCTTCAAACATGGATTTGGAAGAGTGCTTTGGAAATGAATCCATCAACATTGGATCCCACTGCATTTGGTTACATGAAAGACGAAGCAACAAAGTCACTCATCCCGGTAACCACTCCACCAAATGTGAAACTTGCAACAGTCCTGCAAACAAACTGAGACTTATACGTTGCAATTGTACAAATGACAACCCATGCAAATCATCAGGATGTGGATGCAACAAAGCCAAATTAGCGTGCACAATGTTCTGTGCGTGTCATGCATCCGTGCGATGTCTGTATATTATCATTTTGGTGGCCATTTTGTTTTTTCCCATTATCTAAATTAGTCATTATTGACAAATGAGTATGACATAAGTATTTGGTACACTCAGGTATTCTAGGAATTGAAAACATAAGATCAAAAGAAATGAGTATAATATTATTTTACTGTGATTCTAAGCTTAACAGCTGGCATATATATCCGCCATTTTGAATATGCAAATGAGCAACAATTACAATGGAAAATATGCTAATTATGTCATCTATGGTCATCTATGTTCATGTATGGTCATCAGGAATGTGTTGACAATGGTCTTCGTGAATTATAAGCACACCATTCTGCCAATATTTCGTAATGTTTTATGAAATAATTCAAATTTTACTGAAAATAGGCTATTTGGGCGGCCATTTTGTTTTGGGCCATATCTTAAATTGCTCAACACTGACAAAGCTCCAGTTTTCTGTTTGGTCATCTGCAATGCCTAAGGAAACAGAATCCATCAAGAAAAAAACTTATTTCAACAAAACGAGGTGTAGCTCAGTGGCTGCCGGACTATTAGTGAGCACTCAATATTTGTTTCTATTTTGACCCCGAAACGTCAAGATATTCGAAATTGTTTAGGAAATATGGTGTTATCATTCAAAGTTGCTTCCTTTTTGTTTGTAAATAACATCAACATAATCTTCAATACCCATTGAACGACCAACAGAAAACCGTTAAGAATTGAAGAAGGTAATAACAGTAATAAAAGGAAAAAAACGCCTTTTCATTGTCATCGTATATGTATCTTGTTTCAACTCAAACTGTTAGTAGAGCGGTCCAAAGACGCCACTACGGTTGTTAGCACCTCACCTAAACGAAAGGGAAAAACAGTAGTACCCACAGAAAAAACATTCAAAAAGTGGAAATGGAAAGACCATCGTCTATGTTTACTGAATATTATATATAAACAGAAGATAAGCCACTTTATTCTTGCTTATCGTTGACTAGTGTCCTTTGGTAATGCGTTAATATACACATTTGCCACTCGATAGCCAGGAGAGAAATGGGACCAGGTATTGATGTAGAAAGCATTGAAATAGTAATTGCCATATACCCTCATGTTGACAATCCGGTAGGAATACTCCTCAGAGAGTGGAAATGGTGCACATTGTGCATGACCGAATCCGATGACTGGGTTAATAATATGTAAAGCGGTTAAAGACGGTATTTCGTTTTAAGCGTTAAATAAATCCAGATTAGTATCATTATAATTGATTAACAGCCTCATTCGTGCAGGATTTTTTTTGTGGTGTGCCTCTAATGAGGTGTTTATTTACATTCAAACATCAAAATAAAGTTGTGAGAACAAATACAAATACAATTGACGCACAATATTATCAATATAAATCACATATTGTTTTCTCAACTATACAATATTTTGCTACTTTTCATCTAAAGTGCTTGTAACAATTTCTTTGGCAACCTCTGGTCTGGCTTTTTAAGCTCCTGATTTACAACAAATCTGTTTTTGATTTCTCTTTCAAATACGTATCTTAGTTTGAAACGGTTTTCATTAAATCCATACTTATTCCTGGTGAATAACATTTTGTATATACACCAGAATGCGATCGTTGTTACAACGTCTATCTCGCTGTCAATATTAATCTTAAGTAAACAGGAGATAGCCATGACAAAATCAATATTAAAAGTGTACTTCACAACATGTTTGATATAATCAAAGAAATTCTTATTCTGTTCACATTCGATAAACACATGCACTATGTCCTCTATGACATGGCACTTGAGACAGTATCTGTCGTCTGCTAATCCCCATTTGTAAAGATTGTTTCTAACAGGTAGTATGTTATACAGCAATTTAAAGTTGAACTCCCTTAAGCGATGTTTCCTTGTATATGTTAAATTCCTTTTGAACACGGAAGACCAGTCAATATTTCTTTGTAGTATATTTTCCCCAAAAGACAACACCTGTTGTTGTTGAATGTATGTTTAAAAGATATCAGGTTGTAGAAACGTTTGCTGCTTACGTCACTGATAGGTAAGGACACTCTTCCAAATTTAAAATAAGGAATTCCAAGAGGGTGAATATAACATACTGGTTCAGTTTCTTCCTTGTAAGATCACTGAACCATATCTTTGGAATAGCTTTCTTCAATTTAGTATAATCGAATAAAAGATTTTGCTTGCTTTTTTTTTGTTTCAAGGCGTACTGACAGGTCTTTAATAGACAAAACATGTCTTTCTTTAAAGAGGTCCTTTAGATAAATTATTCCACAACCAAACCAATCTGCGTAAAACAAAGACTTCGTATTAAAAACAATATCCTTGTTATGCCATAATATTTGCCTATGAAAAAATGTATCTTGTACAGAATAACTTTCACTACAAGTAAAACCTTTCACATAATTCCAGGGTTGCAATATTTCTAGATAGAAATCAGGGGGTTGCGATTTCTGGACATCGAATAATTTATGGTCATAGTTACAGTTTAACAGAAGATTTACACCACCGAGCAAATCAAACAAATAATTACACATATCTTTCCATGGACCTTTACTGTCATCCAATATTGTACCAAGCCATCTTAAACGAAAAGTCAGTATCTGTTTCTCAGTATTAACCATACGTAACCCCCCTTGGCTATAATCTTGAGTAAGGATGGATCTTTTTACCTTGTCGATTTTGGATTTCCAAACAAAATTGAAAAATAATTTATTCAATTTCTGCAGACACTTTTGGTGGAATCGTGTGTACCATCATTAAATGAACTATTATACTTAAAGCCATTGATTTAACAACAACGATTCTTCCAAATATTGTGAGGTTTCTGCTTCTCCAGTTATCCAGGAGTTTCTGTAGTTTGGTCAATTTATTTTCCCAACTCAATTTTGTAGCATAATATAAGTCTGCAGATATAAAATACCCTAAGTACTGTACAGGTTCTGTTGACCAACAAAGATCAAGGTCGGAGAGAGACCACCTTCCCTTGACATCTCCAATCCAGAAAAAGAACAGTTTTATCTTTATTTAATTTCGGGCCTGCGACTTTTGCAAATAAGTCCAATTCATCTATTATATTCTCTAGATAATTTGTATTTCTAACAAAGAATAAGGTGTCGTTAGCATATTGTAAAAGTTTAAGTGTAGAGTGGCACCCTTTAAAATCAAATTTCTGAATGATGTTATTTTTTCCTAACTCTGTTAGCCATGAATTAAGCTGCCAAAATGACCAGTAATATATGCTGAAAGGGGGCAGCCTTGATGAATCCCTCGCTTGACAGGGAACGTCTCTGATATCCATCCATTTACAATGACTGAACTTGAAATGTCTGTGTAAAGAACCTCGACCCACTTTCGAAACGACGGACCAAAGTTCAATTTCTCTGAACAGTTATTTACAAAAAGCATATCAATAACATCGAATGCTTTAGTGAAATCTACCATCATAATTGCTCCAGTTACATTTTCTTTAACATACATGCAATAATGTCTTTTGTTAAGCGAACATCGTGTGCCACTAGACGACCTTTAATATACCCAGTTTGGTTAGGGTCAATAATATGATTAATAACTTTTTGTAACCTACGTGCTAAAACAGCTGCTATGATTTTGTAGTCACAGTTCAGGAGTGTTATAGGCCTCCAATTTTTCAGGCTTAAACGGTCTCCTTTCTTATACAATAATGTAATGAGTCCTTTCCTTGAGTACTAGTTGACATAGCTTCGTTAGCATAACACTCATTCAAGGCACCCACAAGAATGTGATTTAGGTCAACCCAAAACACCTGATAAAATTATACAGGGATTCCATCGGAACCGGGTGCTTTATTTGTCTGCATAGAGAAAATTGCTTGTCACATTGTTAACAGACCTTCACATGAGTTTTTAGCATTACTATTAAGAAGTGATATATTTTGTAAGTGAACATAAATTTTAATAAGATCATAATCTAGGTTTTCATTTGTATATAACGCACTATAAAATGTCACTGTTTCTTTTAAAATGTAATTTTCTAGCTAAGCTAAGGAAATACTTCGTATTTTTTTCTCCTTCCTCCATCCATTTCACTCTAGCCCTTACACCTGCACCTTTAGATTCAAATTCAAAAATTCTTTCTATTTCTACTTTTAATGATACATAGTTTGTTTTTATTTCAGTATCATTCTTATTTACATCAATCTGTTTTTCGAGAGTCTCTAACTTTTCCTGTACAATTTCTTTTCTGTTCTTCTTCTTAACCATTTTCTTTTTACAAATTTTCTGTGTAAACTCACGTATTTTTATTTTCAACAATTCCCACATTTCAGAGGGAGAATGGTTCTTTTCTTGAACCATATTTATAATATTACGCACACTATTTAAATATTTCTCATCACTCAAAATACTGGTGTTCATTTTCCAGTATTCCAGTCTTATTTTTTTTAATTCTAATTCTGAGGGATATTGCATTATGGTCGGCACGTATTGTCGGTCTAATATCAGCTTTGATCACCTTAACCTGAACGTTCTTGTTTACAAGCCAATAGTCTAGTCTTGATGCTAATTTTAGAGAAGAATTTCGCCATGTAAATTGTCTACTGAGTGGGTTTGTTCTTTTCCTAATATCACACAGGGAATATCGTTTTAACAATTTACAAAAGTTTCGTGGCTTGTTATAAAATTTACTTCTGGTACCTTGAACATCATAATGCACATTTACTACACAGTTCCAATCACCACATAATATTAGATTATAATCAATTTCTTTTACATCGCTTGTAATAAGAGTGTGGTGTAAGTTCTTAACAAATCTTTCCCTAAATTTGTTTCTGTGTGGGTGCATAAACATTGACAAGAGTATAGATCATTGTATCAATATTTAATTTTAGAAGCCACATTCTACCATCATTTTGCTTTACATGAACATTATCTACATTAAATGTCTGATCAAAAAGGATGGCAACTCCCGACGAATGATTAGGCCCATGACAAAAATAACATGATCCGCGCCATTCATTCTTAACAGTGTTTTCTATATCTGATGTCCAATAAGTTTCTTGGATGAAAATTACATTGGCTTTTTGACATTTAAACCATTGAAATACTTGACTTCTTTTGTCTTTGTTTCTAAGCCCGCTGGCATTTAAACTAATACAGTGACAGACAGACATTTTATGGAATAGGGTGATAGTAGGTTACAAAACACAATTTAACATAAAACAACTGAAGACATGACATTCATTTCTTCTTAGATTTTGTTTTCGTACTTCGCTTTTTCCTTTTCTGACTGTTAGTGCTTCCTGATCTTAGACGATGCCTGACAAGTTCAGGTGACTCTGCTGATATAATCAGAGTAATGTAATTCATTGATGTTGCGTCGAACTCACACCGCTGTGTCACTGTGAGAAGCTCCATGTGTGATTTCTGGTGATGAAAGCGTCTCGTTGCTAGGTGTAAGGGTACTTGATGAATCATGTTGCGAAATGCGTGTAGTGGCTGCGAGTCGCGTAATCTTCGCTTGCGAATCATTGCTGCATGGAAGCCGATCTCGAGTACGAGTATGCTTCGAAGGTTCGCTCTCGTCGTCTCCGTGCAGGATAGAAACACAAGATAATAGTATAACAAATACAGCTGTTTTCTGAAAACATGCATGTATAATAAATCTAAACATTGCAAACGAAAAAGTTCACCATTGACTCAGACGTTGGTCATCTACATAAAACTTTAATGTGTTAATCCCCTCCTGCCTCCGCGAAATAAACTGATGAATGTATAAATAAATAAATAACGAAATAATGTGGATATAATAATCGGGATTTAGATGTACCCGTTATCCCGTTTTCCATATTCCTTCTTAACTGGAAACTGTTCACCTATCTTATGCTTTATTTATATCACAGTGATTACAAGACCCTCTGATGATCGATACATCGATAGTAAAACAATGGAGGTCCTCGCTGAAAATATTCCAGATGAACTTTTAAATCAGTTTGGACAGCAGCTCGGTTATAATGCCAATGACATGGAGGGTAGAAACGCTGGACAAATGCTTCAGGACTGGCAACAAAATCAATTCGAGAGAACAAGACGTCTAGCCCTCGGGAAGGCATTAAGGAATGCTGGATTAGTTAAACTTGCTGTCGATATTCTTCAAGAACAAGTACCCGGTAAGATCTAGTTTATTCACGAAAGACAATAAGATACTAAATATAAATTCTAATAACAATCGATGGGTTTCCTCAGTTTAAATTCAAACTTGTGCGCATTATGAGAATTTTGTTTAAATAATGAAGTAGACGTGGTAGTAGTTGCCCAAGTTCGAAGTATCAAGAAATACAAATATTCTACTTTGCGCCGTGGATGTTGATTCTAGATTAACGCAATGGGACACATGAAACTCCTTTCCTCAAATATTGGGTTTTATAAAACAATTTTTAAGTTTCGCCATTATTGAATCCCAGAAGGAGCATACCTTTTAGGATTTCTTGTTAGAACCGCTGTGCAATGTCAACAAGCTATGTTTGCATTTAGTTATCCAGAAAATCAATCGTTTACTAATTTAAATTCGTTTCCTTTTTTGCTTGTTAATACCATCAGCGGAACCTCTAAACCCTCTGAACGACCAATAGACAGTTTAACAAAATGAAGAAGGTGAGAAATAAATATGGTTATTTAACGTTATGAGTATTAAAGGGGAGAAAACACTTTCTTCTTTTTTAGCATTTTCTTTCAGATCAAACTTTTATTAGGGCGGCTATAAGAAGAACAATCCATTTTATTCAAAAGAGTACAAACAAATTTGAACGCCCCTTCATGATAATGGTATCATGTTGTTTGAAAAGGGACACATGAAAGTCAAAGGTAACCTAACAATTACTGTCATAGAATTTTTAAATAATTTTATGTTAAGTCATACACAATGAAAAGAAAAATAGCACATGGTTCTGTTTACATATTTTGTTTTACTGAGCAAAACCAACCTGCGAGAAGATTTAATGTCAAAGTATGGTTCAATTTTCATCATAGACTTGAAATACAGGAGAATGGTTATGAGCGGGACGGCGGTGGCGTCAACATCAACAACTTAACCTCGGGTTAAGTTTTTGAACTTTTAATATAATTTTGAAAGCATAAGTTATTTTTCAATGAAACTTTGCCTAAAGGGTTATCAAGTATCCCTTATTATGTGGTTGGAATTTCAGGTCACAAAACCAAGATCAACAGTCATTTCATGTCAACAAACTTAGACTATGCTGTGGCATTAACATCAAAACTTAACCAAAGATTAAGATTTTGAATTGTTATCATCAGTTTGAAAGTATACATTCCTATACCATGACACTTGAACATAAGGGTTATCCAGTATCACCAATCATGTGATTAGTCTTTTAGGTGACAAAATCAAGGTCAAATGTCATTTTAGGTCTAAAAACTTAGACATTGTTGTGGCATCAACATCAAGATTATGAATTTTTAGCATAACTTCAAAAGTGTTTATTCAAATTCCATGAAACTTGTACCCAATGGTTATCAAATATGACAAATTATATGTTACAAATCATGGTCCCAGAGTCAAGGTCAAAGGTCATTTTTTAGTTCAGTAGACTAGCTTGGATTATGTTTCACAACTTAATATGAGAATTGATAATTCATTTTTGTTTTATTTCTTCATATTTCATGAACGTAGTACGTAATTCTTTTGATGATTCTTAGTCAATATTCGCTTCAAAATGTTGATTATAATCAAAGGATTTTATTTGTAGGGCCTTATAATGGGTCATCCTACCTATAAATAATGTCCCAATCTCAATGTTTTATCATATCAAATTGCGTAATGCAGGAGAGACCGGCAAGAGTGTTTCCCTTGTTAATAGTGAGTATTCGTTAATATTTGACCAATTCCGTTTTAGAGACATGGGCCTTGTTTCATGATACTTTGTATCAGTGTTATTTAACAAATTTGCTTTAAGCCCCTCTAATGTGTTCGGAGTCCCAAAGATTTGATGGCAAAATTTCACTTGAATTGTATCATAATGTGAAAGAGATGGTTTATTGATTTCAAACTTGACTGAATTTGGTATCATTGCAATCGAAAAATTACACTGAGTAAAATCATTACATTTGTGTAACTTATACATTCGAGCGAAAATTATAAAGGTTGATTGAACTTGACGAAAAATCAACCCACTCAAGCCCCCAAAACATCGTAAGTCAGCTGATATTTGAAGTGACGTCACAATATGAACAGCGGGCCGCTCAGCTGAAATGATTGACGACGGTGCGAGATGCAGTCTGCGTGCGATTCATCACTTATGCGTGAAAACTTGAACGGAGGATCTAAGCTTTACAATTATGTGTCATTTATCAATTTTAATTTTGATTAAGTTATTGATAAACATCGATAATTCTCGGTTTTGTTTTTTCAAGTACGAACTGTATATGTACTTATGTTGTCATGCTGAATAAATATATTCTTTTGTACAGTAATTTATTTTGAAATAGAAATTGCTTTCAATTTATATGTACTGTGCCACGCAAAAGAAAATACATATAATAATAATAGCTCACATTTATAATGCGCCTCATACTTTGTTTCTAGGCGCAGCACATATTATTAACCCGGTCATCGGATTCATGCTTACCCGCACACAAGGTATGCACATTCTCAACTCCCTGCATTCTAGCCAGTCGCTATTTTACAAGCGCCATTGCTAATCAAACCACATTAGCTTTCGCATCCTACCGGGTACCCATTTAACACCTGGGTGGAGAGTGGCAAATGTAGATCAATGTCTTGCCAAAGGACATTAGTGCCGCGGTGGGACTTGAACCGCGGACCTTGTGATCCACAGTCCGCTGACATATCCACTCGACCACGACACCTCTACATATCCGCTCTCTGGTTCATTCATCTCATTTGATTTTGCAACTCTACAGCATTTTTTTTTCTTCAACCAGGTTGCCGCAAAAGAATGTTAGTTACATTACAACACATTTTCGGGAAAACGTTGATTTTATGAAGAAAAAAAAGAGAATATTAGCAACGGTTGGAGTATGTAATTTCATGAGGATAAAAAGTGTAAACTATCTTTCTTCATCGCTCGCTGAAAATATTTGGACAACAATTAGGTGCCCGAATATATATTATATTTTTTATTTCGAAATTGCAGTGTTATCGCACTCATTACATTTAGACACATGATAAATATGGGCATCCAGAGGCCCAAATATCCTCAAATTCAACATATCATTGTGTATTCATGTATATTGTTTCTAGTTCTAATTTGTTACCATTTTGAAAACATCTTCCCCATTTTAAATCTTGCTAGTTCGCTAATTTGGATAATTGTCCTCGGAGGTAATTGTTGTCTGGGGGTAGCTGTCCTCGGAGGGAGGTAATTGTCCTCGGGGGTAGTTGTCCTCGGGGGAAATTTTTCGGGGGTTATTGTCCTCGGGGGCTTATGTCTTCGGCATGTAATTCTCCGGGGGTAATTCCCCGGGGGTAATTTTCCTTGGGGGTAGTTTTCCAGGGGGTGATTGCCTAGGGGGTAATTATACTAGAACTGTTTGTAATAACGTCGGCAGCCGCAGTTGGTGTACCGGTGCACGGTGCCATTGGCCGCGGGAGAGTCTAGTCTATGGGATTGACTTTGCTCCGCCCGTGGCCCGCCTCCGTGTCGACGTCCAGAGCGAAAACAAACTCGGTATTCGTAATGCATGATATGCGTGACGAAAGAGATACCACATGCATATTCAACGATCGATTAGCAACAAGCTACACATTTTGTATAGTTTCATGCAGCACCCAACCTGAGCGCTTTGGTCATCGGCAGGACCGGGGCGGGAGCTGCAGTTGGCACCACTGTTTGTAAATGTCTAATAGGGGTATTTATGTGTCTGCATGATTATCTGAGTGGAAGCCTGTTTGTAAATGAACACTTTTGTGTTTATAATAATATCGGGTGTGCCATTTTTAAGCAGAAGATGGAAAGTTACATATCTTTAGAAATAAATTTTAGTTCCGGTCATGCGATTGCATTGTGAGAGAAACAATGTGGAATCGATCAGAAAGGACAAGATACACAAAATTGATTGACTGTAAATGATCAGTTATTTTTGTATACGTTGTTGACCATATTCAGAGGTGAAACAATTTTATACGCAGCCAGAAAAGAAAAAAAGATTGGTAAATTTAGAATATGATTTACAGAAAGAAATTATAGATTTGGAGAAGGCATTGATATAAAAAACGGACAAAAATAGAGCTTTAGTTATAATAGATGAAAAGAAAGTTCAGTTAGAATCGGTAAGAAAAGAAATAATGGAAGGAATAAAGATGAAGTCTAAAATTAAATGGATCGAATATGGGGAGAAACCATCGAAATATTTTTTGAATTTAGAAAAAAGAAATGCTGTGAATAAACGTATATGCAAATTGGTCACTAATGAAAACAAGGAGATAACATCGCAGGATGATATTATATCAGAAATTGTATTATTCTACTCTAAATTGTATAAAAGTAATCTTGTTGTTGATGTAGACTTAAATACAATATTAAATGATCCAAATATAAGTAAATTAACCACTTCAATGTCACAGAAGCTCGAAGGAGAACTCTTCATTGATGAAGTTCATCAATCACTTTTAAATATGAAGAATAATATATCACCTGGTCTAGATGGATACACCGTCGAAATTTTCAAACATTTTTTATGTGAATATTATGTGGTAAACCACATGGTATAATGTCCACACAGTTTACACATAGTTGACTATGTGAACATAGTGTGGCAACACTGTGACTGTTCCATAAGGGTGGGCCTGGATTAGGATGAATTTCTTCATCTTGAATCAGTTCAATGCAAAATGTACAAGTTGCATTGGAGTAGTATAAGATTGCCTTTCCTATATTACTCCTGTGTTTCAGTGACTTCTTGGCTTGAAAGGATCCATTCAGTGTGTCTTGCTAATTCCCAATACATTTGGTTTTAAACAAGAGCGGCAGAGGTCGTTGTACAAGTAGTGGTAGTGATGGTAGTAGAAGTAATATTAGTGGTAGAGGTAGAAGTGTTATCAGTAATAGTAGTAGTCTAAGTAGAAGTAGTAGTAGTAGTAGTAGAAGGGGTGAAAGTAGCGCTGTTATAAATATAAGGGAAAAAAGTAGTGGAAGTAGTAGTATTAGTAGTATTAGTAGTACGTTGTAGTCTTAGTAGTAGTATAAGTTGTAGTAGTACCAGTGGTGGTAATAGTAGTAATTTAAGTAGTAGCGGTAGAAGCAGTAGTAGAAGTATTAGTTGTAGTATAGTAGTAGCATTAGGAGTAGTAGAGGTAGTATCAGTAGAAGTAGTAGTAGTAGTAGTAGTAGTAATACTAGTAGTAGCAACAGTAGTAGTAGTAGTAGCAATATTAGTAGTGGTAGTGTTAGTATTAGTGCTAGTAATAGTAGTAGTAGTAGTGCTTGTAGGAGTGCTAGTAATATTAGTACTCCTTAGTAGAAGTAGAAGTAGTACTAGTAGTAGTAGTAGTAGTAGTACATATAGCTCCGTTTAGTCTCATTTCACACTGCCCCCTATCGTCAGAGTCAGCAGCCATACATGTTAGCCTATGGAATTGTACCAACAAAAATCGTTAACATTTGTTTTTGTTTAAACGAAAAGCACATCCACCGGACTTACGTTATCACTAGCTCTTTCATTGGAACCCTCATGTCCCATTGACTTTTGAAAGTTCACCCACCGTAATTTGATCAAAATAGGTTGCAAGCTCGTCAATGCCTACAATACACATGTGAAACAAGTCGAACTTTGGACTCAGTTTGCCAAGCGATTTTAAGATTATAGGTCAAGCACACAAAGGATAAGAAGCATGAATTATCATAGATCACTTCTGCTTGGTTCATTTAGTCCATTTCATCCAACCCCCCACCGTACTTTTTCCATTTAGTAAAAGCAAACATTTTGCCGAGGTAAGCAAAAACATGAATATTCATGAACGGTCAGACAATACAGCCTTTTAGTACGTAACGTATAATGAATGGGAATGGACAATGATCCGTTCAGGAGGTAGAGGTCAGTGGTTTGTGCTGGCAATGTTCCAGCGAGCGGAAATGAGACAATCGGAGCAATATGGTAGAAGTAGTAGTAGCTATAGTAGTAGTAGTAGTAGTAGTAGAAGTTTTAGTGAGTTTGAGTTTGAGTTTGAAGTTTATTATCCAAAACAAAAGTACATGAATATAACGATCAAATGTGAATGGTTAACATTGAAAGGATAAATAGGACCAGAAAATAACATTTAATGATAATCGTGTCTGGTACCACTAACAAACAAGAGTATCACAGCAATACATGTGAATGTAATGAATAAATATGAATAACTATTGAATACATATACTTAAGCTACAAAACTATTCTACATCCCGTGTAAATATGTTATGTGATTAAATACAAAGCTTTGGTATTTAACACTAAATAAAAGATAAAGAATTATATAACATAATATTTACAAAAAGGCAAGAACCTTGGTTCAAAGTTACAAAGAACTATTCTGTTAACATTTGTGATATTAGAGTTCTACGAAAGCAAGACACTGATGCTTTCTCCCGTACAGATAAGGGCAGATCATTCCAATAGCGTGTGTCTCTGAATGATATTGAAAATTTACCTTGCGTTGTCCTTACTTGAGGCACATTTAACTTCTTACTTTCTCTTTGTCTAGTCTCATAGTTGTGCTCTATGAAACAGCAATACTAAATTAGAGACTGCGGCAATTTATCATTCAATAATTGATACATAAAAACAAAAAAAAAATAATGCATGCAGTTGATACACATTCAATAATTTTAGCTCCCGGAATATCGGTTGTGAATGAATCCTAATTGGACTAAACGTTATAACTCTTAGTGCCATCTTTTGGCTTAATAATGAACACTTCATGTTCATTTCATAATTACTTCCCCAAACCTCAATTATGTAGGTCATATGCGGTTGAATTAACGTCTTATACAGTAACAACAAAACACGCCTTGGCACAAACTGTCTTAATCTATATAAACACCAACCCTTTTCCTAATACATTTATTAACCCTTTGGATATGAGTTTTACACGTCAAGTTTTGATCTATATAAATTCCTACAAATGATGCAACATCAACCTGGGCCATTTCAGTCTCTGCTATTTTATAGCACCCCTTGAGTTACTACTGATTGCCTTCTCCCTCTCATTAACAAATAAGTAGTCTTAAAGAGATTGACTGTAAGTTTATTCACCTTACACCATATGGTCACCTTATCAAGATGCATATTAACTATATTATCCATATCAATCAAGTTCTGTGTCGGTGGAAATGTATGAAACAAGTTAGTAGTAGTAGTAGTAGTAGTAGTAGTAGTAATGTAAGCATCTTTGAAGGAAAGTATTTTTCCTACCACTAGTAGAACTTGAAGTTACTTGTAGATGACGAAAAGCAGGAGTTTTCTACTAGTGGAAAAGGTGTAGGTTGACTGGACAGATAAAACTCGACACTTCTGCTGTAGTTGGGTTGCTCAGCTAAAGTGTTCAAAAATGAATTAATGCCTCGGTCACGACTTTGCGTATTTCTTCGCATTTATGGCAAGCCGTTTTAATATTTAATCCTATTTCTTGATATCAAGAATTTAATTCTTGATATCCACAAACGAATTCTTTACAACAGAAAATCATTTCTTGATATCAAGAAATAGGATTAAATGTTAAAACGGCTTGCCATAAATACGAAGATATACGCAAGCCAAATACTCAAAGTTGTGACTGAGGCATAACAAGTCCCCGTTCAATATTATATACCACATCTTATTGGAAATCCTAATGTCGGAAAACGCTAGGTGACTGGAGTCGAAAACGTAGAAAAACGCTAGGCGAACAAGATTCCGAATTATTATATTCACGCTATTAATTAACGTTACTAAATACCTGAGGCCTCGGCTTGAAAAGTAAACGAATAAGCGAAAACAAGATGGCCGCCTCTGGCGAGCACAACTTATGTAGAAAAGAATGTGAACTGGGCGAGTTGAGACAATTCGCTAATGTATACGAAGGTGGCAAAAGAAACTAGTTGCGGAGATTTGTACGCGAGGTTGAAGAAGTCTCAGTTCGCTGTAAAAGAAACGAATAAGCACCTTCGCTATTAAAAGTAGTTGAAATTAACACAGTCGCGAAAATGAGGTAACACGCGATAACATGGAGATGTGCTGATGCCGAAAGTTCGTGCAAAAATAATGCTGCGTTAGCTTTAAAGAAAGTCTATCGGTTCTCTCGAAGTGAGGGTGAAAATGCAAGTGTCCGCGAAACGGTTAAATCCACTCGCTATTAAAGAGGAGAAGGAACTTTTGGAAACCATAATTGCCAATCCATAATAGACCATGGCTACGACAAACGTGATGATCAGGGGCAACAGTTAACTACGGCAAGAATGTTGTTGACTTGAGAAAAATTACAAAGGCAAAATTGCGGTTATATGAAAACGCTACAGTAGTATTATTAGTAGTGACAGTAGTAGCAGAAGATGGAGTGGTAGAAGTAATAGCAGCAGTAGTAGTAGTAGTAGTATTAGTAGTAGTGGTAGTAGTAGGAGTCTTAGTAATAGTAACAGTATTAGTGCTAGTCAACTCGTCACGATTCGAAATAAAGGCCTTGTCTCTGCGCAGCTGCTTTGCGCCGTTTGACCTGGGAAACAGAGAGTTGGTCGGAGGTCATCTATGGCGCGCGCTTTTCGTTCTTGGAGTAGTAAGTTAGCATGTGCACGCGTAGACCGAAAGCTTCAGTCTCTATATCGTCGGTTGTTCCACTGAGACTACGTCTGGCTCCACTAGACCTCCGGATATAGAGACTGAACGATCGCCTATGCCATCGTATGTTGAAGATATCACGGCTAGATTTTAGCCGTTAGGCCCCTCCCACAAACATGACAAACTTGAGGAGAAATACATAATTTATCTTCAATTGCAGTAATTTTCTAGGCAATTGTCAGTCCCTAAAAGTTCCCTTTTTACCCCCCTTCCCCACGAAATAGAAATATAAAAGAAATACAAGGACTTACCGAGCTTTTGGCTGCTTCTCGATGACCCCCGTCAAGCATTCTGACCGACAAAAATCAAAATGGTGGCTAATGAATATTCAATGACCTCGCCTCGGCTAGCTCCTCCGCGCGTCACGTCGAGGATAGCGCGCGCACGTGAAGCAGACAACACGAGAACTCAAACGTGAGTAGCAGCAGCGTGATGTACATGTACGTGCACGTACGCGCACGTCTATGAATGAGGTCAATGGGGTGGAGACTAAAAAACTTTGGCATGAATATTCATTACTTTGATTCCAGATGGCTGACGTCTGAAGACAGTCAAGTGGAAGAGATAACACTTTTTTGAAGAAGATTTTATATATGCAGAGGTCCAAGGTACATATTTTCTTAATGTTTATCATGTGTGGTTTAATTCTAAATGCCAATTGTATATGTTAGTGCATGCGATTCTTACAAAAAAGGGATTTAACTTAGCGTCAGGGCAGTATCGTCTTATCGTATACCCGTAGACTGTATCTTCAACGTACGATGGCATAGGCGATCGTTCAGTCTCTATATCCGGAGGTCTAGTGGAGCCAGACGTAGTCTCAGTGGAACAACCGACGATATAGAGACTGAAGCTTTCGGTCTAGTGCACGCGATAAAAAAGCAATAGTTAAAGCACGTAATCGCATAATACGTTAACAATAAACAATACAATGAACCATGAACGATGGACGACTACGCAGGCATGGCTGTACAATAACATGACACGGCACACACATGGCGCGCGCTATTTCTCCAAACCGAAAATTAGCCTGGGAAGGTCCGATATATATATATGTGTGTTTCGAAACAGCTATGCGTTTATCATATCTCAGAAACGTGATTCTGGCTGTATGTCACATTCAAAACGCATTTTTCGGCGTTTTAATAGACCCATATCTAAAGACGTTTGAAAACAGGCTGGCGTTTATGACCATGATTATTTGCCTGAAACACGTTTGAAAGCGCTGATTCTAGGCAAAAAAAAAGGTATCATAAACGCACCCAAGGACATTTGTATTGACCTCTAACTAGACTAAGGGTGCGTTTCTAGTACGAGAACAATTTTTCTCGTACACGCATGCTTTACCCTCTTTAAAGTTCACCTAGCATTTACATCAACCAAGACCAACACAAAGAGGATTTTAAAGCTTTTCCTCCAACGTTGATAAAAATGCCATCTTGCAACTACGCAACGACAAAGGCAAAGACTTTAGAAAGCAACAAAATATAAGAAAATGTGTACATCAATGTTATTCAAACTTATATAGTCAAAGAGAAAGGCAACATGATTAAAAGGATCTTTAATTCAATCCCAAATTAACCGATGAATTGGCTGAATAATGTGGAGACCAATTACCAGAAAAAATAATTTCAGCAAGATATTTTTGAGTTTGCCAAAAAACAAAGCCCCTGTAAGTGATGGCCTGACTAAGTTTACACCTAGAAAGTTGCCAATTATTAAAAAATCATCTGTGAACAGTAAATTATTATACATTTCATGAAAGAGTGTTTTATCCCAAATAATTTGAAGTCATTTTTGTGTGGTATTTGTTCACACTTGGATGAACAGGAGGCATTGCTTGCGAGAGTGCGAAAATCGACTTGAGAAGAAAGCTAACGATTAGTATTTTCATTAACCGCTCGCCCCAAAGTCGCTTGACCACAGTGAAACGAGTGAGAGCTTGCGAGAGCGGCCAAAATGTGATTGAAATTCGCTATTTGCTGTTCTCCAACGCAAAAAGAGACGACATTGTGCTAGATAAATGTCTTTTTTCCGACAAAAGTACAGAAAATTTGCATATGGTCTTTTTATTTTATACTTTATGAAATGTTACCCGAGTGACTTCCGGGCGCCCCAATGCTGGGAAGAAACGCACATTTGAGAAAACTTCACTTTTTCATGGAAAAATGCTTATTTGTTCTATGCACGCAAGTCAGATTGAGCGGATGATACAACGTTTCCATATGGAATTAAGCAAAATTACTGGAAGGGGGAAAAAAGACTTTGTTTTACCATCTGATTTAGACAGTAATAAAATGAACGATTATTTTGTAAATATTGGTAAAAAGATATCAGAAACTTTCAGTAATCATGATTTATCATGGAACCACCCTGAAAGTATACATACCTTCGTCTTGAAATCAATCAGTCCCGGGAAAACGAAACATAATCTCTCTCTATTATCGAAAGAGAGTAGCCTTGATATTTTTAGAATTTGATAGAAAATTACTTCAAATCTCAGCTCCTTATATTAATATTTCTCTTAATTGTCTTTTTGATGAAAGTTTAAATTGTGGATTTTTACCTGATGATTGGAAACTGGCCAGAACTACGCCTGTTTATAAAGGTAAAGGTGATAAAAAATAATATTTCAAATTATAGACCCATCTCAGTCGTATGTCATATTGCTAAACTGCTTGAAAAGGAAGTTCAGTCTCAATTTGTATCTTACTTGCAGACTAATCATCTTATTAGTGTTGACCAATATGCTTTTTTGCCAAATCATTCAACTAATACATGTTTACATAGAGTCATTGATGATTGGTACGAATCTTTTAATGAAAAGGAAAAAGTTGGTGCATGTTTTCTTGATATTTCTAAATGTTTTGATTGTATTGACCATGAACTTTTGTTGTCCAAATTGAATAAGTATGGTATTTTAAATACTGAACTCAAATGGTTTTCTAGTTTTTTATCTGGTCGGAAACAAGCAGTTTATTGTCATGGTAAACTTTCCGAAACAAAAGACATAACTATAGGAATTCCTCAGTGGAGTATTTTAGGCCCCTCCCTCTTTCTTGTTTTTATAAATGGTATAACTGATTGCTTACGATTATGTACATGTAATATATACGCTGATGATGTTGTCTTATATTTTTATGATACAGATATTAATGTCATTACATCTAAGCTCCAAGCAGATTTGTATGCTATAAATGAATGGTATTGTAAAAATAGATTACGTATTAATACTAATAAGAGTAATGTTATGCTGTTGAGTAGTAACACACGAGGTAACGATGAATTAAGTCTGAAGGTGCATATTGATACTGAAACAATATAACAAGTAAGAAGTATCAGATATTTAGGGATTGAAATTGATGATAGATTATCTTGGGATATCCACATTAAATCTCTTACCAAATCATTAAGTTATAAGATTTTTACTTTAAGAAAGCTCCGTAATTGTTTAAGCTCTTCCATTTTGAATAAAGTATAGAAATGAACCATACAGCCAATCTTAGATTATTCTTGTTCCGTATGGGGAAACTGTTCTTCACAAAACAGAAATATTATTTTAAGATTACACAAAAGAGCTGCACGTATTGTCGTAGGGAATTTTGATTATGATGTAAATAGCTTGTATATAATTAATTCATTAAAATGGCAATCCATTGATACTAGACGGGACTATTTTTTATCATGTATAATGTACAACTGTATTCATGGAAAAGCCCCAGTACGATTATGCAATGAAGTGGAAATGGTTTTTGACAGACATGGTTTTAACACTAGACTTGACAATACGCTGAATGTTGTTTTACCCAAGCCTAATCTTGAATGTTTTAAGAATTGTTTTAGATACGCTGGAGGTAAAATCTGGAATAGTTTACCTTCTGCTTTTCAAAATGCTAAATCTATCGATGTTTTTTTAACGTATGTACAAGGACAATTTTTTTAAATCCGTGTGATACAATGCCGATTCATTTACTGCTTTGACATGGCTTATTTCTCTCTTTCTCTCTCTCTGTCTCTCTCTTTCTCTCTCTCTATTTCCCTCTCCCCTCTTTCTTTCTTTCTCTCTTTCCTCCTTTACTTTTTACCAGTTTCATATATCTTTTCTCCTCTTCTATTTTTTGGTGATATTTTAATGCCTTTTATTAAAAGTGATTCGATATTTTTTCAGCTGTTAATTTCAATTATTACATTGTCGTTTTTTGTTTGTTTTTTGGGGTGCTTTTTACTACTTTTAATGCGTATTATGCTTATATGTTAGTTTTATACTGTTCTTACCTTTGCCTGCGAGCTTTGGTGATAATCATTATTTATATTTCCATGTTTACATTTTTATCCTGTTCAGGACCATGATGTAAAACAGATTTTGTATCTACAATGTATATCTGATTCTTGTTATCCTGAATAAATATATTTCAATAAAATAAAAAATAAATAAAAATTACTTTACAACACAAATAGGACAAATCTATTTATTTTACCGTGAATTCGAACTAATTAGAATTAATAACTATATTGGAATATATGCTTTTATTTTAATGTTTGACGGACCTGAACATATAACAATCCGCTAAGTGTTTTTATTCTAAAATTTGTTTCCATATAAGTAATACATAATCTGATATACTGTTTGTGGAAATGTTTGCACTATTTCACGTACAAAGTACTAATGTATGTGGTTGTGTAAGTAGAAGGACTGCATTGGTTAAGGTTCTTGACCCTCATGTAGGAAGCATTGGGTTCCATCTTTGCCAGGTGTATAAAATGTGTACCTAGCAACGTTAGGCTATTAATAACTGCAGGTCTCTAGGGAAGCTTAGTTATGATAATCGTATGAATACATCGGTTAAATAAGACCAAATTATAAGCTCATGTTTTTACCAAATTATCATTAACAATGTTAACATGGAATGTATTTGGTGTGTGATTTACCCATAGAATGGACCGAATCGTCACGGAGAAAGAACTTATGAACCTGGCAGGTTGCCTTCATGCAGACTCTTTACACAGAGGTCGCCATTAACTAATCGGGGATGGCTACACCGGACACGACAATATCAACAGGCAAAATATATCATCATTAATAGATGCTAATTTCGAGATGTTAATGAAATGGAAACGCAAAGCGAATGGTGGAAAAGTTAGAGATCTTGATATAGGTTTAAATGAAGCTGATTGTAGAGGGCTTTCGTACCCAGATGCCACATAAATTATGTTATTATATACTTCTCTTTAGAAATCTAGCCATCTGATTGGTCGAAATTGCAGTTGTGTATTTAGCCGTTCTCCCGTAAAAAGACGAAAATGCCAGTAATGGTCAAAAGTTCATGATTGATATTCCCACAAGTTTCCGTGTACCACGAAAATAGTTAAATTTTGCGGTCAGCAAGAGCACCAAAAGTTTCTTGAAATTCTCGATCTATCATCTAGGCCTTCCTGCAAGTTATCAACACAGACCTTGTTTTAAGCCAGCATGTCCAAACCCTAGCTAGGCCTACATTTAATATCCAGAACTGCGTTGTAAACATCTACAAAAAGTAATCTATACTCTCGGGCCCGAATTCACAAAGGAGGTTTGAAGACAAACCTAGGTTTAAGTGCGTCATATGACGCGTTTTGATGCGTTTCAGACCAAGGTTTGTCTGAAACGCATCGACACGCTTCATATGATGCACATAAACCTATGATTGTCGACAAACCTCCTCAGTGAAATCGGGCCACACAGGCTGTGTAAATATGTTGCAATTTGGAGTTTTGTGACAAAAGTTACTGTTTGACTTTGAGTAAACTAGATCTAGATCTATTCATTTTCCCCCGTTAAAATGGAGCACAATGATTGGTAAGTCGAACATGTATTCTATGAAATGTTTGTACGGTATATAAAAGATATGATGGATTGCATTATCTAAATAAGTCTCCCATCCTGGTTGGAGAGTTTTACAGACCTCCAAATTCTCACGTTGATTTCTTTGAAGAATTAGACGGAAATTTGGACTCTGCTCTCTCGGAAGATATGAGCTGTATTATTTTAGGTGATTTCAATTGTGATTGTATGCCACACCAACTTGATCTGAATGCTGAAAAGTTATTCTTTTATACAAATATGTACGGGCTAAGTCAGCTAATTGATACTGCCACAAGAGTTACAAATACCTCTTCTACTTTAATTGATTTGATATTTGTATCAGACAAGGAACTTTACAATGAATGGGGAATATTTGAAACTAGCATAAGTGATCATTATTTGGTGTATACGGTTCGCGATTTTAGTGCAAAGATCCATAACAAATCTGAATACGCAGAATTTCGCTCGTTTAAAATCTTGACGAGGAGAACTTTTACAGTGAATTGAGAAGTACTCCTTGGCAGGTCATAAAAGATATAGATAATGTTGATGTTGCGTGGGATATGTGGTTGACTCTATTCAATAATATAATCAACAAACACATACCAGTATGTAAAAAGCGGATAAGAAAAAAGGCATGTCCATGGATATCTGACGAGATTGTTAAGCTTATGACGGAACGTGATAAAGTTCTCAAAGCTGCTAAGCTAACAAAAGTGATGATCTTTGGGACACCTACAAATATCTAAAGAATACAGTTATTCATCTCATGAGGAAAAGAAAAAGAGAATATAATGCAGACCAGATCTCGCAAAATCATAACAATAGTAAGCAAATGTGGAGATGATTGAGAAACCTTGTGCCTAAGTCATTACCTATATCTCCCAATAGCATAAATGTTGATGGTGCTAATGTGTCAGACAATGCAAATATTGCTGAAGCTTTTAATGACTTTTTCATTTCTAATGCTATTAAGATTACAAAGGACCTGCGAAGGAATAAATCTCAACCGAGAGTAGACGAGGACAATAATATTGGTCCAACTCATTCGCAATTTAATTTGAATTTGATTACTGAGGATTTTGTATTGAAACAGATTGATAATCTGAGTATAGATAAAGCAACTGGTGAAGATCACATCAGCTGTAAACTTTTAAAGATGACGAAGAATGTTATCGCAGAGTCTCTTTGTGATATCATTAACAAATCCCTGTCTACAGGAGTTGTTCCACGTGAATGGAAAAAGGCTCGGGTAGTACCAATATTCAAATCTGGAGATATTTCTTCTTTGAATAATTACCGCCCCATTTCAATATTACCTATCGTGAGTAAAATTATAGAAAGGGCCGTCCACCAACAACTCAGTGAATTCTTGGACGTGAATCAATTATTACACCCTAATCAGTCTGGTTTTAGACCTAAACATTCAACAGCTACTGCCCTTGCAAAACTTGTAAACCAATGGTCGTTGAATATTGATAACAAAGAAATTTCTGGAGTTGCCTTCATAGATCTTCGTAAGGCTTTTGATACTGTTGACCATGAGCTACTTCTACATAAACTAGCTTGTATAGGTTGTAGTAATAGGACTATTTATTGGTTCAAATCATATTTAGGGGATCGACAACAAGTGACCCAATTCAAAGGAGCCAAGTCGCATCCATCAACCATCAAATTAGGTGTGCCACAAGGTTCAATTCTTGGTCCCCTTTTATTTTCAATATATGTTAATAGTCTACCTGAATGTACTCCTGAAGGTATCATAGATATGTATGCTGACGATACGACACTTACCGTCAGTGCAAATGATGCAACTGTTGTGGAAGAAAAATTAACTGTTCCGTTAAACAGAGTCATGGCATGGATTAAGGAAAATCGTCTTGTTCTTAACACTGAAAAAACTTGTGTCATGTTAATAGGCTCTCCTGCTAATCTCAAGAAAATTGAATCTTTCACGATTTCATTAAACGGCAATTTGATCAAAAGAGTTCAATTCACCAAATGCTTAGGACTTTTGATAGATGAAGAATTGAAATGGTCTAAACAAATCGAAAACGTAAGTAAACTTACCCAGAAAAACATTGGCATGATAAAGAGAGCAAAGAGTTTTTTGCCTCAAAAATCCTTAAATTTACTTTATAACAGTCTAGTGTTGCCACGATTAGATTACTGCTCTGTTGTATGGTCGAACCGATTTCATTCTCATACAACTAAGCTGCAAAAAATTCAAAAGAGGGCCGCAAGAATAATATTGAACAAGACATATGACACACCGTCGGCTGATTTGTTCACAAGTCTTAAATGGATGACACTAGACAAGCGGTTTGAGTTAAGTCGCGTTATGATGATATATAAATGCGTTCATAACTTAGCACCTTCTTACCTTCAGGTAGGCTTAATCAATCCTAATGATGTACATGAGCATCATACAAGGCAAATAGACAGTGGATGTTTACGTGTGCCTAGATTTCACACTGATTGTTATAAGTGTAGCCCAATTGTTTCTTCCATATTTGAATGGAATAAGCTAGATAATTCATTGAGAAAGGCTTCCTCTGTCAATTCATTTAAGAGATTGTTTAAACAAAGTTGTAATTTGTGAATGGCTCAGCCGTACATACACTACGTGCATGTTTTGTAATATTTACATGACGTATTCACATAATTGCGACTTAATTAATATTTTCCTATTGACATTACTGTTTACTAGGTTAATGATTATGTTTGTTTTGCAAACGAGTATTATTTTTGTAACTGTTCTGTATAAATGTTATAAACGATGTAAATATGTTCATTCAGGGCCCCATGGAAGACCACTACTTGTTGGTGAATGGGCTACCCTGTCAAAAGATTAGAAATAAATAAATAAATAAATAAATAAATGCTTTAATATTCGATATAATAGTTGTTTATAGGCATTCGGAGACGTTGCATCTTGCTATAACCCCTCGGCACGCCTCGGGTGATATCAGGATCAGGCGCGTTCGCGGGGGGGGGGGGGGGGGGGGGGGGTTGGGGTTAACCCCCCCCTTGAGTTTTGTTTATGTGTATGTTTTTTGAGAAACCTCCCCCCCCTTTTTTATTTGTTTTTCTTTTTTTTCTTTTTTCTTTTTTTCTTAACAAAAAAAAAAAAAAAAATTATGCCAATGGCTGACCTAAAAAAGGTGACCTTACCCCCCCCCCCCCAACGGAACAAAATGTCAATTTTTTGAAATTTCGAGACCAAAAAAAAAAAAAAAAAGTGTCCTCTTACCCCCCACCCAAATTAATAACAAAAATGAACACAACACATACCGAAATAAATTAACTTACATTATTAGAAATTCTCGTAAAATGTACTATTCCTACAAACTTAATAGAGTGAAATCCAATATGATATTTTCCTGGGGGATTATAAATGATTTGATTGGAAAGAAAACTAAGATATTGCCCAATGTTAATTTTAAAATAGACGATACTGTTATAAAGTCTGAAGATGTAGCCGATTCTTATTGTGTAAACATAGGACCGAATTTAGCAAATAAACTTAATACACCGAAGGAAATTTTACTACATTTCTTCTATGATCCTTCAATATCATCATTGTTTTTTAATCCCACTGATCCTAATGTAATAACCGAAATTACAAACAAAAAAGTAAATCACAGGGTCACGATATAATTATTGCTTTCCTTCTTTAATAAACACATCATACACTTTATCGCTTCTCCTTTAACTCACATCAGTTTCTTTAATCTATCAATTAATACCGGGAAATGTCCCCAGTCCTTTATAATTGCTAAGGAAAATCCTGTTTAAAAAAAAAATCCTCACGAAATAAGTAATGACAGGCCTATTTCTATTCTTCCCAGCATATCCAAAATCCTAGAAAAGATTATTTACAATAGGCTTTATAAGTTTTTAGTTACTTTTCATTTCCTAAATCTAAATCAATATGGTTTCAGAAAAGGACATTCAACCGACCAAGCTTAGTACAATTATATGATAAAATAACGAATGCCATGGCAAATGAATAACATGTAATAGGAGAATTATGGATATATCAATAGCCTTTGATACACTGGCCGACAAAAATTTGTTGAAAAAAAACTTACTGTTATGGAATTCGTGG
>JAVYIG010015183.1:0-37444 GCA_035222895.1 Strongylocentrotus droebachiensis | reverse complement strand
GCCTTATCGTCATCGAAGCCACTATAATTATATAGGGACTTATTTCTAAAGATTTATGGTTGAAAAATTTATTATAGATCTACACCTCTAAAAGAATCTAATAATATCAGCTTAAGAAATTGCTGTGATGTTCTCAGGTAAGAATTCCTGCAATAAAATAAGTAACAAAATAGAGCTGATATCATTAGAGCCTTTTAGAGGTGTATAATATAGTCTAGATTTATAATAAATTCTCAACCGTAAAATCTTTAGAAATGAGTCCCTATAATATAGTGGCTTCGATGACGAGAAAGGCCTATCCCTGATTGCTAGAGTAATTTAAATTTAGATCTAGCGCTAAGTAATAACTTCTTGTGGAAATTATCATTTATAAAAAAAGTTATCGAGGTTTGAACTTGGCCATGCATGTAGCCCTGTGATGCCCCTGTTTTATTTCCGCTCGCTCCTAAATACAGGACACATGTAAGGGAGGCAATGAGAAATATATTGTTTCGGGGATATGAAGGGTGATTAAAAATAAACATCATGTCATAACACGTGTGGTAATCCTATTCTTTACATTGACATTTACAGAAAACGCCGCCATTTTATCTAACCCTTCATTTTCTCCAACACTGCCTTTCATTGTGGTGGAAGAAAATAATAGGGAACGTGATAGTATACACAAACCTGCTCCGATTCTTTGAAACTGGATGTTGCTCTTTAGGTGACCGGAAAAGGGCACACTTTGTAAGAAACAGCGGAAAATGTCGGTAAAACGGTGCACTTTTTCAAAGGGCAATTATTAATAAGAAAAAGGGACATTAATCAAGGTAACAAACGGAACTTATCAGGGGTGAAAGTAAACATTTTAGGAAGGTAAAGTGGCAATTATTAGAAAGAAAAAAAGGGGGCACTTATTAGAGGGACAAAAGTCACTCAATTAAATGGAAAATGGGCACTTAACATACCAAATGATGGACTATTTTCAGAGATGACCTATAAAAAGGGGGGATTACACTTACTACAAAGGAAAAGGGACACTTGTCAAAGTACAAGGTCACCTACCAGATTTGGATAGGGACACTTATCAGAGGTGAAAAGGAACACTGGGGACAGAGGGGAAGAGGCGCTTATTAGGAAGTAAATGAAACATCAGGTAGTTGAAAATTAAACATCAGGTAGTTGAAAAAAGCTCTAGTTTTATTTCTCTCTTTCTTTCTCTCTTTCAATTCTTTCCTTCTTTCTTTCTTTTTTTTTTTTTTTTTTTTTTTTTGGGGGGGGGGGGGGTTCATTTTTAATCAATTGAAACGCTCAGTAAAATAGTACATGTATGTGGCATAGAGGGTTTCAACTAATTTTGCACCCAAACTTTTCCGGTGAACTATCGTAATGTTTATTTTTCATCCCTAAAAGCGGAATCTCATAGCTTAAAAATAAAATTAAACACAGCATCGGTACATAACAGGTTATGACGTCCTTGGCCATAAGATAAAAGGAAAACATGTGATATCCTGACTGCACAAACCATCTGTTTATTTTTCTTCTGATGCAACAAGGAGGTAATAAAACAAATTGTTTCACGTAACAAGTACGTACATTCTCAGGTGAAATAGAAAGTGTTTAAATTGTTCATATTCCCTGAAGAATATTATACCGTGTTCAGAAAGTTCGTTCCGCCCCTATCTGCCAACTCAACTGCCCGTATGACTACTTTATTAATAGCGCAGTCTGTTACCAACCAAATGTACATGTACTGGATGTATACTAATGCATCCAGCCTGCAGGAATTGACCACATCTTTTGCTGGGCTGAGATACGAGGTCAAATATTTAAAAGGAGGAATTTAAAGGTCTGTAAACCTCGAGACATTTAATGATGGCGCCCAACAAGAAAAACAGTAGCATGGATAAGGAAAGAGAACTGGCCAGAAAAATTGACAGAAATGAACCCCATAGAGAAACTATAGTCTATTATAAAAGAAAAAGTATTTGAAACTCAATACTGCAAAACAATAACTCAACTTCCGGCGAGCATAGAAAAGCCTAGACATGAATAAGGACCCTCTTGCATCATTAGTGGACGATAACTGAACCAAGCGTGTTTCACAGGTGATAGACCACCAAGGAGAGATAAATTTTAAATAAATTGTGAAGTGACATCTCTAATAATGCTTTGAAATGAGAAAATTAACAAAATAACCTGAAATGCAGGGTGCATATTGAGTTTTAAACACAATAAAATGCTTTTCTGTAGGGGGGCGGAACGAACTTTTTGAACACCGTATATCTTACCAGTGACAGGAGGAGTGGAAGGGCAGGGCCCTTTGGGAATGATTTGTATTTTGGTCACTAGGGGAGCTAAGTGTATAAAGCCTCGGTCACAAATGCCATTACGAACTGCTACGAACGCCGTACGAAAGATTTTCAGACAATGGAAATTCGGGAAGAAAATGGAAACACGAAGATTCGTACGAAATTATCGTTCGTACGAACCTTTGTGACCGTAGCATGAGGTAATGAACTGAGGAGCACAACTGACGTCTGAAAATTCCAGATCAAACAAAAACAAAAATATACGAAACAAAATATGAAACACTAAAACAAATGAGAACACAACACTAGGCCGAATACGAGGTACAGGGTGTTATTTCCTGTTATTTTGAACTCTCATGATCTTTCTTTCCTCATCCGGAAGTAGAGGTCATCTCAGATGACCTAGGGATCAACAGATTCTACAAAAGTCCCAGAGAACTAATGAAAAGGTATAACAAAAGAGAGATTGTGAGAGGTAGTGAGAGAGAGAGGGAGTGAGAGAGAGAGGGGAGGGGGAGAGAGAGAGAGGGTCACAGAGAGAGAGAGAGAGAGCGACACACACACACAGTAAGGAAATATTGCCTCCGACAAAGTCTACGTAGTCAGTAGTCAAATTAATATTGGACATATTCCTCTAAATTAAATGTTATGATAATTCAGTTTATTTGGCGCAATAAAAACAGAATAAATGATAGGTCAGTACTTCAAAGAAGCAACTTGTGCTTGTATGTGAGGCCCCTTTCAAGGTAAACTCAATATTAAATTAAATATCGAAATAAATAAAACTTACTCGGTATATATACGTACATTAAAGGTACTATGTCCCATTTGCAGGCCGAAAAATGAAAAGGTTAAATTCCAACGGCATTTGAAAGATAATTTAATAATTTAGAACTTCCCTCAAAACTAGGGGCTTAAAAATGTCTTTAACTGGGAAAATAACGACGATTAGTTGTCGAATTTACTTTAGTGGTTGCAATCTCTTAAGTAATAGTCTGATTTTCAGACCCTTGTACTAAATGGTTGTGCTGCGCAAAGATTAAATCAGTTTAATGTTGGCAATTACAAGAATGAGGCTATTTATGTAGACATAATAATCATGTGACCTTTAGAGCTCATTTTATGTATAGTATTACCAAAGAAGAAAAAAGGGGTCATTCAGTCATTCAATATTATTGTCTGTCAGTGAAGTCTCGAAAGTAAAAGGGTTTCCTTGCATAATTTGAATATTAGGACACTGCTTACGTTAAAATCTCACGTCATGTACGTGACATGGTAATAATTCCTGCAAAGTTCTACAGTATTTGATGTTGGCTGCAAATGGGACATATACATTTAAGAGGAAGAAAGAGAAAAAGGACCGCCCATTAACTATCAGCAGGTATCACCCACGTTTATCTCACAAACACACAAGCAGACATTAAAAAAAAACAAGAACTGCAATCGTATTAGAACGATATGCATGCATTGACGTCCAAGGTCAAGGTAAATCTTTATCTTTATCTTTATCTTTATCGTTATCTCACACACCGGGCAGGTATCAGAATCACAGAAACGTAGAGATGCAGAAGTGAGAGCAAGACGCCCTCACACACAGCCTGCCGGAAATCATTGGAATCGATGGATAGCGCCGATAAACCCAACAACAACAACAACAACATCCATGTCTTTAAGTGACAGATGAAAGAGGCTCTCTTATTCGTCTATATACGAATCTGTAAGAAGTCTGTAGCATCTAGGATAGTGGAGATAATTGGGCCGAAAGAAAGGCTTCAATTACGGCCTGACAAGACAAAATGGCACCTGGAAGGTCACGCACGAGTGATTTCGGAAAACTAAAGAGTTCAGTAACTGATGTTAGAAATTATTTGTAAGGAATCAGGATAACGGAAAGGCTTTAGATAGGGCTCACAACCAATGCGTGCAAAACGATTCAGAATTGGTGAAAGAAGAACATGTCTTGACGCGTGCTGTGGCCCAAATGGCCTTCCATACAATGCAAAAATACAAAAAAATATTTTGTAACTTGAAATGACTCAAATTATAATCATAATCAAATAGACATCTGAAGCTATTGGATACTTGCTATTTGTTTCTTGTAGTTCCCTAAAATTCTGATATTTCTTGATTCGTTTTCATTATAACGGCCTAGCGCTCAGATCAAGTCGATCCATCACCCTTACATTTTCATAATTTTAACAAACGAATTCGTTTTTACTGGGTGCCTGCCGAAGCAAAAAGCAGGTTTGACAAAAGACTTAACTCCGTTTCGTTGACAATCAGCCATGCATGAAGACTCTCGTCTACGGCTGATTGTCAACGAAACGGAGTTAAGCCTTTTGTTAATTTCGTTCATTGATACGGCAGGTAGCCAGTGAAAACGAATTCGTTTAATAAAATTATGGAAATGCAAGTACTACTTTAAACAAACAGAACTTTGTCATTCCTCGCTCATTTTTCCTGATTGAGGTGTCATATGAAAGGGCAGAAACTCAACTTTCTAGAAATGTGAATTTTTCTTCGAAATTCAGATACCGCCCGCCAAATGTCTTTTTGGTTTCCTTCCTTCAAATTGCTTTTAATCACTCATGCGTGAAATATGCATCATCTGAGTAGCATCATATGAAAGAGGAGACTCTAAGCAAATATGTATCATTCATTAATTATAGTTGTGATTAGGTTATGATAGAACATCGATACTTCTCGGTTTCGTTTTTTCTGGGACGCACTGTTTAGATACAGTTTTTCGACTCACAGGTCATGAAGGGAAAGATTATTTATCTTTGGCGTAGCAATCTCATTACTCCTTGTCTTGTTTTCTTCAGGCATTCGTCACTTCTGCCACCTTCCTTGTTTTTTTCTTTCTTTTCCATCTTTTCAATTTTTCTTTTTTTCTGTTTTATAATATTCTTCAAATCTGACTCCATTGATGTCTTTGGTATGAGGGGATTAATCAAAGATATAAGTATTGGGATTCAGTATTGAATAATCAATTTCAGTTATCGTGACTATAATGCATACTCAAGTTCAAAAGAGTGGCACGAATTGCAAACCATTCTGATGCCTTCCCTGAAATTAGGGACCGCACCCACAAGATCTACTTTTATGACGTGGATACTCAGTTCTTGACCACGCCCATGATAGTTGTCTTGGCAACGACATTGAGGTCAAAGGTCAAACAGATGTCTCCCAGATGACGAAATCATCGTTGTCCTTTCCCTTCCAATCGACAAATCGAAAGCGATGTCGATCACCAGGTTCAACATCGTTTCCTTTGTGACGACCACGAACATTGGGACATCCTTCTGTGACGACAACTAAAGGCTCATCGGGACCACGGTTATCCGTGATTCCTGACATTGTTTCATCAGTGACGCAGAGGTTGGAAGCGACGTCAAGATGTCGGACGTGTTTGCAGTGGAGTGAAATGTAGGTGATCGTAGCCGACGTCATGTCAAAACATTCCCGGGCGATCACCGTGTGAAGATGAAGACAAGCACTCGCTAGGATGTCGACGCCAGGACCAATGATGTCGAAACACCGTGACACGTCGACGTGTTCGAGGAGTGAGCAACCACGTCCGATGAATTCCAATCCCCTGTCGGTGATGTCGTGGCAGTCAGGCTTGGTAGCCATTCACCGATGCGTTTCAACCCAATATCCTGATCACAGAAAGACAAATTCAGAATAAATTACGATGCACTTTATTTGTTCCCATTCAATCAACTAATACCTATTAATGACAGTAAACGAAAGAACATAGTAATAGGGTCTTCCACCCATGACACTCTATGCTGATTATCAAAACTTCATGGCAATACGAGGCACCCTACCCTGGAAAAAGGCATGAAGTGATAATCGCGAATAACTACGTGAAAAATCTTGCAAAACAAAAAAAATAAAGGGGAGGGGGTGTAGAATGTTATAATTATTGGGGAGAGGTAAAAGTAAAATAAAGTCACCTTCACTAGTCTATCCACTCCTTTCGCGAAACGATTATCATTTTTTTTAAAGACATTTCTTGATTCGAGATTTGTATTATTTATTCTGAACGGGCTATAAATCAGAAATGTAGGGAGAATCTCTGTGTACAAGATTTGTTTTCAAGTGTAAAGGTTATTAACAACAACATTATTTTGTATTATTCATATAGGGCTATTTATCGTTTAATCATTAATCATGGATTGCAAATATTTTAGTACGAGCGAACTCACATGAATGCAGCAGTTTCGAGCCTTGAGTGTTACAAGCTTCGTGCAGTTCATCATGATGGCTTCCATATCCTCATCACTGCATCCACTATGACTGATGTCCAAGTGAAGCAGATTATTCAAATGCTCTGTTAATCTGCATCCACAGGAAATGGGGAAATAACTTTATAAAAATATGTAGGTCCACGAAACTGAGACTAATCAGATGTTGGGAGGGAGAGTTCGATTTATACAAAATTAATTTATTATCATTTTGGTGTTAATAATAATGTACATACATTTTTGAAAAGGCACGCAAGTTAGCCGCTTCATTGAAGGTAGTATAATGTACAAGAGAATTAAAATGTATCTTTCATTTCATCAATGTGGATCTTATCTTTTTTTCCTATTACTCTTTGAAAGATATCAGTTAAGATGCGTGTGCTGGTATCACATCGTCAACGTTCTTATTGAGATGTTAGGGACTTTTAGAATGAGTGGACGAGAACACGACGAACGCCGACTGATCATGCGTGTCAACGTACTTAACTGCCCATGTTGACTACAATTAGAAATCTTTTAGATTGCACTCGTCGATATACATGCATGCAGGAAGTAACATTATGAATATCACGGACAAAGAAAGAGGACAAAATATACAGTTTCTCATTCTATCCTCAACAAAAGAACATCCCTTCACTGCTATTATGTAAAAATGTGTAGAACAGGTGAATATGCATGTGACACCTGTTCTACACATTATTACATAATAGCAGGGAAGGGATGTTCCTTTGTCTACCTGAGGAACTGTATATTTTATGCGCACGCGGCATACTAGTACCTTGAGCATGTAAAGGCGCTATATAAATATCAATATGTATGTATGTATGTACTAGATTTAGGAAAATCAAGGTTGACGCATTCTCGATCGCCGACTAAGACGTGGTAACGCATGCGCAGTGCCTTAAAATGACGTCACACGTTGCAGTCAAAGCTGTTAACGTGCAAATCTAAAAGTCCCTAATGACGAAGACACCAAGGGCGGACCGGGAATTATCCCCATGGGCTGATGGATAGTTTGGCTTGAGGGTCAGTATTGTGGTCTGAGGGTCGGGTGATCAGAGCATGGACCTATAGTTTGAGTGGGCCAGTTGCATTGAAATTCTCTAACCAAATTTCAGTCCCAGTTTGCCCCGGAAAGAAACAACCTGAAAGTCTATAACCCGAGAAAGGTTTATAAAAGATATTCCAACTTGCGGAAAATGTTATCACACACAGTAAGATAATCCGCTTTTTCATATCAGGAATTAAAGGCACCAATGCTATTTTTCAGTGAAGGCGTACATACAGCAACTTCCGGTTCCTGTACCCAAATATCATGCAGTTGGCGATGCATTGTGGGACATGGCTGTCGATATATCGGGACATTGTGAGCAGCAGATGGCAGTATAAGTAAGTAAATCTGAAGTAGTTTCAGTAGAATACCCTTGATTTTAACGACAGGTATAAACCTCGAATCCACACAAACATGAACCCGCGGATAACAATCACATCAACCATCAGCTATATGGTACGAACCTGTCTAGATCAATGACAGTGAGAGGGTTAATCTTGCTATGGTACGAACCTGTCTAGATCAATGGCAGTGAGAGGGTTAATCTTGCTATGGTACGAACCTGTCTAGATCAATGGCAGTGAGAGGGTTAATCTTGCTATGGTACGAACCTGTCTAGATCAATGACAGTGAGAGGGTTAGTCTTGCTATGGTACGAACCTGTCTAGATCAATGACAGTGAGAGGGTTAATCTTGCTATGGTACGAACCTGTCTAGATCAATGACAGTGAGAGGGTTAATCTTGCTATGGTACGAACCTGTCTAGATCAATGACAGTGAGAGGGTTAATCTTGCTATGGTACGAACCTGTCTAGATCAATGGCAGTGAGAGGGTTAATCTTGCTATGGTACGAACCTGTCTAGATCAATGGCAGTGAGAGGGTTAATCTTGCTATGGTACGAACCTGTCTAGATCAATGACAGTGAGAGGGTTAATCTTGCTATGGTACGAACCTGTCTAGATCAATGACAGTGAGAGGGTTAATCTTGCTATGGTACGAACCTGTCTAGATCAATGGCAGTGAGAGGGTTAATCTTGCTATGGTACGAACCTGTCTAGATCAATGACAGTGAGAGGGTTAATCTTGCTATGGTACGAACCTGTCTAGATCAATGGCAGTGAGAGGGTTAATCTTGCTATGGTACGAACCTGTCTAGATCAATGGCAGTGAGAGGGTTAATCTTGCTATGGTACGAACCTGTCTAGATCAATGACAGTGAGAGGGTTAATCTTGCTATGGTACGAACCTGTCTAGATCAATGGCAGTGAGAGGGTTAATCTTGCTATGGTACGAACCTGTCTAGATCAATGGCAGTGAGAGGGTTAGTCTTGCTATGGTACGAACCTGTCTAGATCAATGGCAGTGAGAGGGTTAATCTTGCTATGGTACGAACCTGTCTAGATCAATGGCAGTGAGAGGGTTAATCTTGCTATGGTACGAACCTGTCTAGATCAATGACAGTGAGAGGGTTAATCTTGCTATAGTACGAACCTGTCTAGATCAATGACAGTGAGAGGGTTAATCTTGCTATGGTACGAACCTGTCTAGATCAATGACAGTGAGAGGGTTAGTCTTGCTATGGTACGAACCTGTCTAGATCAATGACAGTGAGAGGGTTAATCTTGCTATGGTACGAACCTGTCTAGATCAATGACAGTGAGAGGGTTAATCTTGCTATGGTACGAACCTGTCTAGATCAATGACAGTGAGAGGGTTAATCTTGCTATGGTACGAACCTGTCTAGATCAATGGCAGTGAGAGGGTTAATCTTGCTATGGTACGAACCTGTCTAGATCAATGGCAGTGAGAGGGCTAATCTTGCTATGGTACGAACCTGTCTAGATCAATGACAGTGAGAGGGCTAATCTTGCTATGGTACGAACCTGTCTAGATCAATGACAGTGAGAGGGCTAATCTTGCTATGGTACGAACCTGTCTAGATCAATGACAGTGAGAGGGTTAATCTTGCTATGGTACGAACCTGTCTAGATCAATGACAGTGAGAGGGTTAATCTTGCTATGGTACGAACCTGTCTAGATCAATGACAGTGAGAGGGCTAATCTTGCTATGGTACGAACCTGTCTAGATCAATGGCAGTGAGAGGGCTAATCTTGCTATGGTACGAACCTGTCTAGATCAATGACAGTGAGAGGGTTAATCTTGCTATGGTACGAACCTGTCTAGATCAATGACAGTGAGAGGGTTAATCTTGCTATGGTACGAACCTGTCTAGATCAATGGCAGTGAGAGGGTTAATCTTGCTATGGTACGAACCTGTCTAGATCAATGACAGTGAGAGGGTTAATCTTGCTATGGTACGAACCTGTCTAGATCAATGGCAGTGAGAGAGTTAATCTTGCTATGGTACGAACCTGTCTAGATCAATGGCAGTGAGAGGGTTAATCTTAACGAGTCTCTGGTGCCATGCCATCTCAAGTCGTTTCAGTCTGCTCCCATGTGTGGATATATGAAGCAGTTTATGTGGGTCATTACGAAGACCAAGGCACGAGTTCATGAGCAGCTCCTCCAGGCTATCGGCGCTCTACCTGCCGAAGAAAAGGAAAAATGGCGGAGGATGTCATAGTTTACAAGTAAAAGTTTCAAATAATGTATCTTGCAATCATTGATAAATATAGCTAAATAAACATTAAATCAGACTGAACAGAAGGTAATCGTTCTGTTTTACTCATCCAGCGAAATACTACATACTGAGTGACAACCAATGAAGGATTTAAGTTAAAAATAAAATTTTTAAACAGGTCTTAAACTATCAAAAGACCATTTCTTGGCTCCAATTGCTGTTCATTTTCACCCTGCATGTCCCTCGTAAATCTGCTAGTGTCTTTAGTGAGGAGAACCTACTGACATTTCTTTTACTTACCGTCAAACGAGGCCTAGATGATGACGTAAATACTGTACTTATTTACATCTATTCCCGTTATTGCCCAATGCAATAGGAAAATAAACAACAACAATAACAAATAAACATAGATAAAAAAAAACTAGTTAATGAAATTAGACATGGATCAATGAATAAACAAATACATTAATGAATACATAAATAGATAAATAAATAAACTGATAATTAGCAGATAATCGAAAGTTGTATAAAGAAGGAACATACAACATGCTGAAGAGAAGTAGCTTACTTGACGAGCATGTTTACCCCTCGACAGGTGATGTTTGGACATCCACTGATGTCCACTCTGACCAGTCTGACCAGGTTAGCTAGGACACGCAGACCACAGTTGGTCAGCAATGGACAGTAAGATACATCCAATGTCCTCAACTGACCACACGTTCTGGCCAATTGATATATGACGTAATCACTGACGTCATCGGAGTGTGAGAGGTTGAGTGTGGTGAGGGAGGTGGTTGAGCGAGTCGTGGTCGATGAGAGGACGTCGAAGTCGAAGGGACGGTTACGTGAGAGGTCGATCGATGTCGTCTGGTGGTGAAGATTGTATACATTGGGACAGGAAGAGATGCAATATGGTAGAAAGCAGAACAAGGATGCTGACAGTTGCAGCAACGATAATGATTTTTAAAAGAACAATTATCTCAATTTTAAATGTCACATAGAAATAGTCACTTTTTTTTAACTTTCAATAAGTATTACTATTATTAACACTAAACATATGCTATTACATAGTTTGCAAGAATCTTCAGTCAATAGTTGAAGGAGGCAGATTTATAATTAGTAGAAGAAGAGAACATTTCCAAATTATCAAATTTGTTCAATCGTCAATAATGTAACTAAACTATTACAATTTTATAATATTGTTTTTAGATGTAATATCCTCCGTTTTGTTATATTGTTTGTTTTCTGTGTATATTCCAGCATGTGAAATAAAAAGATTAAAATTAAAATTAAAATTCATATTCAAAGCTGAAGATCTTTTTGGGCAATGCCAGAGGGTGACAGGAGGTGGGTGAGCGGGCTGTGTCGTCTTCTTTTCATCATTCGATGATGGGTGAGAGCGAGGAGGGGAGGGGGGGGGGGACTTAACGTACCTTGTGTTCCCTTTTGCTTTGGCTCTCGCAACCATGACTTTAAAAAAGAAAGAGATTTTACATGCAAAGAATAGAATGCAAAGTGGCAATGTGATTTCAAATTCCATCTCTTTCTAAATCATTTGTGTAAATTTCAATCCCTATTCTCGTTATACCTTAAACAAGCATGACGTTTGAATGACGTCATTCAATCGGTTCGATGTTCCTCGCAGATGAGCAAACGTCTTGCTGAGAGGGTGTATGAACCCCATGATCTTCACCAATAATTCATCCGGTAGGTCGTCAAGAGAGGGAGACAAACAGCATGATAAATCCGAGGGGATTGCACCATTTTCACTGGTTAGCTCAGAAGATGAGATGATGCCGTTGTCTGGTTAATTAGCGAGGCAAAGAGCAGATAACGATTTTCAGTATTAACTACAAAGAGAATAACATTCAGTAGAATATTGGTTTCCTGATACATTGAAGTAGTGATATCTGTTTGCCAATTTATTAAGAAATGACTTTTCTTATCAAAGAGGAGGAATTAAATGTGATGTGTTATTTTTTACTGTTGCTGTTCTCCCAATATTCTTTGAGCTTCTCTTGCATCTTTTTGTTGGTAGTAGAAGATCAGGCACACATGAAAAACTCTGAAAGGAATCCACTATTTAAGGAGCATGTCCATCATATAGCTACGAAAATATCAGTTACATCAACAAATATCATGGTGAAGAGATACATGAAACGGGGAAGAAAGAAAATAAAAACAGAAATAGAAAAGATTTAGGTGTTGTCATGACTGAGAATGTTGAAATATTGCTTTTGTTATTAACAAAAGTCGATCTTGTACGTTTCGAGTTTTTTTAATTTTTTTTTTTTTACCTTGAATGCTATAATTTCGCTTTGTCTTTCGTTTTGTCTGTATTCTCTTCGCTCTCTCTTTAAAATGCAGTTTTGTTGGCCTTAAGACGCCAACAATAGCGTGATTGCTGCAACAAAGCTAGACAAATAAATGGGCCAAAAAAAAGAAGGTACAGTTAGAGACTTTTTTTTTAGTTTCATGAAACATTCGCTAAACTATTATTCGAGATTGCACCAGATGAAAAGATTTAAATCTTCATAATTACCTAGACCAGATTTAGCGAAAGGTATGCATATAATAGCACTTACCATTTTAATAATGCATCCTTTGTATTATTGTCTATCATATAAGTTTTAAAAGATTTATGAAATACTGCTTGTAAACATCTTCAAATTACCGTCCGGACACACACCGTGTAGAAACAGACTAGATTTATATTGAGGATGGCACCCATAATATATCCGGACTTCGTTGTGTATCCGGACAGTTGATCTAAACCAGCAATTAATTTATCAAGACTTAGATCTATATTAAACAATATCATAAAGGACGACTTTTTATGATTGTATGGTGCTATTCGATTTAATCTAGACCTAGTATTTTTTTAAAGGCAAAATTGGCGGGTTTTAATTTTTAAGCGTCCGGACACAACTCCCATCAATTCATACAATATTTCCCAAAGCTTATGATGGAGGCCCGCCCCCCCCCCCCCCCCCACTCCGGGAACGGAGGGACCGCATACGTGTTCCCAAAATCTTCCAAAATCTCCGGCTCGTAACAAAGAAAAAGATCTATACCCGTATTGACTTTACACCGGACTTATGCTGAAAGGGGGGGGGGGGGTGCTAGACTAGATCTATGTGATGGTGGTTGGGTGTCCGGACTGTTAAAAAAAACATAAAGTTTTCTCTTTTGCCTTCGGATTTAACGGAATGTATTCACAAAATAGCACTAATCATCATGAATATTTGTCCCTTTTAATATTTTCTAACAGTAACATAACTCTTGAAATATTTGGGAAATAATGCATAGACTCTAGATCTAGACTAAACTATGAACTTCTTCAAATTACTGTTTTATTTTTAACCAAATGTCCGGACACACGACGTCTTGGTATCATAATTATCACAGGAATAACAGTTCTTTAAAGAAGAAATAAATAAAAGATGCACTCACCATAACGCAAAAATGTGAAAATGAGGACTTTCAATATCAAAAGCAGTAATACTCCCCAAGCTTTAGACAATTTTTTTTTTTTCAAAAAGAAAACCGTTAAATGTCTCCAATTTATTGATGCGCGTTCAGCATCACTTAAAAATGCATACCAGACAGCGCGCCAAATTGTCTGCTCAAAGATGCGCGCACTCGCAAAGTCTTTGACAAGCATCATTAATTCTCATCTTCATTATCAATCATTTTAAATTCATCCTCATCGCCATCATATCGTCAGCATCATCATCCTCTTTTGTATCAACACTATCATTTTTATAATCATCGTCATCATCAGTATCAACACTACAGTATCATCACTATCGTTCAACAGCATCATCATCTTCTTTACCATCATTATCATGTTTGTAATCATCGTCATCATCAGTACCATCATCCACAAGTAGTGCGGGATGGGGGAATTTTAAATTACCTAATTTTAGGGTAACCGTCTTCTCAAATTTTGGCATTGTTCTCTTTATGACTGTTATACATGTATGCATGTATCTTTTATGGTTGGAATGAATGAAACCTGTTTTTTTTTTTTTTTTTTTTTTTTAATCTGACTTGAAAAGTGCGCGAATTTTGGAAACCCCACCATAAACAAAGAAATCCCAACATAAGGTTTACCAGCGTGGTGTGGAGTATGAGTAGGAAATTTTATTTTGGTCATCCTCAAAACTCTTCGTCGGAGTATTTAGGAGGAAAAGAATCCAAGATCCTTTGATAGTTATGCATGATTGTGTCTGGCCAGATCCCTATTAAGAGCAGTATGAGGGGGGGGGGGGGGGGTGTCCGGACGCCTTACAAAAATAAAGCCACCACATTTGCCTTTTGATTTAACAGCATTAAATATATGCCCTTTATAATATTGTCTAACATAAGTCTTAAAAAATATATGAAATATTGCGAGTATGCTTATTCAAATAACAGTTTAAAATGTCCAACTGTCCGGATACACAACCTGGGGAAGACAATTGGTCCTATATCGTCAAGGAACAGACTAGAGGATACAGATATGGGTCAGTAATCAAGGTGTTGTAAACAATAGTCTTTCGGGGTGATGGGCGGGGGGGGGGGGGGGGAGTAGGACTGGAGATTTGGCTGGGGAATATCGATGCGACAGATCAACTCAATCTATTCAACCGGCCCTCTGGCCAAAATATTGAGCGGTCTGAGGTGGAAACTTCGCAAACTCACCATGGCCTCTGTCTTCAGGTGAAATAACTCATAGTTGGACTCTATTGTTTGCCCATTTGTGAAACTAGACTGATTATTTCATCTATTTGTACGGGAGTTAGCCAAATTAAATAAATATGCTGTCATGCATGTTTTGTTCCAATTACTCATCAAACACTGTACATTTAGACAGTTAAGGCCCTTTTACACTTTCACGGATCGCATCACGGATCATCCCGGATCGTCGCTCCGGGATCATCCGTGTTATGTCCGGCATTACCGTGTATACACCGGGGAGGCATCCGGCGTGATCCTTGGCGTACCGGCATATCCGGGGAAAAAATTAAGCTTGCTTAATTTTTCATCCCGGAGTTCACGGATGAAACAATCCGTCCTCTTCCCTGTAGGCACCGTGTACCTTCGTGTAGCCGCCGAATACATCCGGGACAGTCCGTGTAGACACCGGGAGGTCCGTATTAACACCGGTTTCATCCGGGTTTGAAATTCCGTATATCAAATGAGCGCCTACAAGCTCAACTCACCCGTCAACATTCCAGAGATATCCCAATAGACAACGTACACCTCCGTGTAAGGACCGTAAAAGTACCCAGTAGCCTCCGTGCTCTTCCTTGAAATCTGTGTTAGCTCCGTATGCGTTCCGGCGTGGTCCACGTTGCTACCTTGTCTGTCCGTGGAGACACCGTACTTGCCCGTGTATACACCCAGTTCGGAACGTATCCACACCGGCATCGAGAAGAAATCGTGGTGTCGCACGCCGAAACACCCCGGATTAAGATCCGGGATGATCCGTGATGCGATCCGTGAAAGTGTAAAAGGGCCTTAAGAATCAATCATTTTCATTGTCGATCCAGGAATGATAAATGGAAATGTAAATTTATTATATTTTGTTTAAGAAATATAAAATTCGATCATAAATTCAAATAAGTTAAATCATAATCGATTCTCTCTCTATTTATATACAGTATACAATGAAAGTACAAACTATTTAATTCATGCCACAATGCAGTACTAAAATCCGAATTAATATTTTATTTAATATATTTACAAAACTATAGTAAGAAACCACAAAGAACCCGTGCTTCTATTTTCTAAAATCAAATGAGTACCAATCTTGTGGTGTCACATGTAGTAACATTTTTACACCCATACAATTCCTGAAGATTCAAAGATACATTGTCACATAAAATAATTTCAATTAAAATACCTTTTACCACTTTCTGTCTGTTAATAGTTCAGACGGGGTTTTGTAGTTGGCGTAAGTTAATCCCTGCAGCACTAAATACCTCATGCATATTTCACTTACACCATTAGTTGTCCACACGCTCTTACTCGGACCAACTTGCCACGATTAAGTTAACACGACCTTACACCGACAGCGCAGAGGTGGGGTCTAGGAGACGAACAAACGGCATGTGAATGCGGCCAGGAACAGACAATGGAACACCTGCTAGTCTGCCCACTCCTGCCAGAGCCATGCACCCAAGATGACCTGGAAGCCGTTAATTGCCGTGCCAAAGCCTGTGTGGACCACTGGACGGGACTTGTGTAGTGACTCGATAAGAAGAAGAACCGACAGCGTAGCTTACGCAGAGCCAGATACTCCCGGGTGTAAGTGAGAGCAGAGCCATCTATACACAGAGTTTGGCCAACCCGGTTCGAGTTGGACACAGCATATGGCGACTACTGCGTTGTTGGGCAAGCACAAAACCAAAGAATATACGCCATGCTGTGACCCAATGCAAAAGAGTTGGCCAAACTCTGTGTATAGATGGCTCGTGAAAGGTCACATATACTCCTGGGTGTAAGCATAGACGTGTAAGTGAGAGCATACACACGGTCAACTTACGCTACCCTCTAGTCGTGTTAGCAAGTAGGGGTAAAGGTAGGTGTAGCTAACACGATCGTCGTTCAGACGGTCACTACTCCGACCTTTACACCCACCTCACCATATTTACCCCGACTAGCTGTTAACACGACTTTTACACCAGGGTAACTTGCCTCCGTCTGAACAAGACTAATGTGATCCCTACATCTCAATATTGCTGAGTTCATTTCCCAATAATCAAGATTTGATTTGTCCCATCTCTGGCATTACCAACAAAATATTGTTATATAATATGTCCACTTTTGAGGGTGGGTAATTCATTACGCTTTTTAACATATTTACATGTGCTGCATTGTAATTGTATCGTCCCAATTATACAATTTCAAACAGTACATCCTGAAGAACAAAAAGAAAAATATGAAAATATTCAGCAATATCAGATTTAAATCAATATTTTACATCACATCGCATTTGGAACTGCAACAATAAATTGTTTACTTGAACATAATTTGTTTTCAATTCATTCATGTAAATTTACATTGAAGTTTTTCACTCCGGTATCAGATCTTATCCACGAACGACCATCAGTAATTGTAAGTTCCTTGTCCTCTTCCTGTGGTTGGAGTGTCTCCTGAAATTGCAGAAGAAAGCACATTGTTCTTAACAATAATCTTACTAGACCTTTAACTTCACTATTAAGACAATTTATGAACAAGATACAAAATAGCTATATTTTAAATCTCCTTTTCTACATATATCTGATTCATTGAGTAATCATACCCTGTATAATTACTCAATGAATCAGATATATGTAGAAATTTTGTTAGTTCAATTCATTAGCTACAATTCACATTTTACTTATGCATTCAAATACATCTTGGGAAATAGATTCATGGAGTAATCCTAGTCAAGTTGTTGACATATTGTACTACAGGATCATCACTACCATTTGAAATAAGAATGCTTTTAATGGTTGGTAAAATGAAGCTCAACTCACTTGTAGAGCACAAAGAAGATAAGGAGGACGACGAGAAGGAGTATAAGGAGGATGCCGATGACAACGGCTACTATCATGCGGGTGTTGGCCAATGAGGTAGATGTAACCACATTTCTTCCGCCTGTGGTGAATGGCGCGACATTCGTCGTTGTCTTTTTCTCGACTATCTTTGGTATAGTACCCCTGGTAGGCGTAGTGGGTTTGATTGGAGGTAGGGTGGTGGTGAGTGCAATGACTGTGGAAGGCACGGAAGGTTGAGGGACACTTGGGTTTGGCTCATCCCCTTCACATGTGTGTCCGTCAGCGGTGAGCGATACATTAACAGGGCAGAGACAGGAGTAGTCAGCAGGACCATTAACCCCCAGGTCCAAAATCCCATAGAGACCAATAGAGACCATTAGAAAAATTCTATTGGTCTCTAATGGTTTCTGTTGGAGTCTATTGGTTTCTGTTGGACCCATAGAATTGAATCCAATAGAGACCATTCAAACCATCAGAAACCAATAGAAACCAATAGCACCCATAGAAACCAATAGAAACAGAAACCAATAGGACCAATAGAAACCAATAGGACCAATAGACACCAATAAGACCAATAGAAACCAATAGGACCAATAGAAACCAATAAGACCAATAGAAACCAATAGAACCGATAGAACCAATAGGACCAATAGGACCAATAGAAAACCAATGAGACCAATAGAACCCAATGGGACCAATAGAAACCAATAGGTCCAATAGAAACCAATAGAAACCAACAGCTAAATCTATCTCATGCATATTCATGATTACTTTATACGTGTTCACAGAAAATGACATTTATCATAATTTGTTAAGCAACTTATGACAATGTACATCAATTTTGTGATTTTTATTTTCTTTCGGTAACTCATGACCAATAGATTATTTGTTTAATCATGTTACAATTTCATTCATGTTTTAGCAATAGATATATTGATTATAATGATTAGGTCTAGATCTACTAACCAAGAAACAATTCATGTATGTTTATTATATAGAATAGTACAAGCCATCAGTTTGAATAAAGGATATTCTTAAACTCACTTCAAGTGATCCATGTGATGAAGTTAATGCAATTGAGATTAGAATATACTTTTTTTGGTGGACAGTTGCTAAAGAAGATTTTGATTTATCATTATTGATTTACCAATAGAAGCCATTGGACTATTGGTTTCAATAGGGAATTCAGAATATGGGACCATTAGAAACCCATAGAAAGATCTCTAATGGACCAACAGGAACCCATAGAAAATATCTAATGGACCAACAGAAACCCATCATAGAAGAAAATATCTAATGGACCAACAGAAACCCATAGAAGACATGGGTGGATGCTGGTCCAATAGAAGCTTTCTGTTGGTCCATCAGCAATTTTTCTGTGGGTTTGTGTTGGTCCAATAGATATTTTCTAATGGTTTCTGTGGGTCCATCATTTCACTTTCCCTATTGAAACCATTAGGCACCAATAGCTCTAATGGTTTCTGATGGTCCAATAGGATCGGATCCTAATGGAATTTCGACCTGGGCCCGAGGAGAAGCCACGCAAAGGTAGGAACACATTCCGTTGTCTGTGGCACATGGCACTTCCCCTGCAGCTGTTGGTTAACAAAGAACAGAGTGCCACGTAAATTACACATCGATCTAAATGTGTGTGTCTTGACAAATAAAAAGTCGGACTTGGTTTTCAATAAAACCTATGAACAATACATTTTAACAAGAACAACAAATCGGTAAAAAGGTTGCATAGGTAAAATTCAGAAGCTGCAAGTAAAATATGAATTCGTGAAAGAGGAAATAATACTTACGAGGAGCCTGTCTGAGAGGATGAACAACGATGACATCCATGGCACCTAATACTCCAGAGAGGATAGTTGTCTGGTTAGAGCCAGTGAACTTGTCAGCCCGTTCGATGCTCCCTGGGGTCAATTCCGTCCAGTAGATGTAATCTTCAAAGACAGCAATGCTGAATGGATTGGAGATACGATCCTGTCCAGCCACTACCACTCGCCGGTTTCCACCCATGAAATCCACCGAACTGATGCTGCTTTCCTTGGCGTCGATCCAGTAGAGCATATTAAGAGTGTAGTCCAGGGTCAATCCGTTGGGCCAAGACACGCCATCGGTCACAATGGCGGTGCGTCCTTGTCCGTTCATGCCAGCACGCTCGATCACCTCTAATCCCCAGTCGCTCCAGAACATGAGACCAGACCCTGGGTCCACAGCGATGGCTCGGGGCTCGTCAAGGTTGCTGGAGATCAGAACGTTGTATCGGGTGCCTTCAAAATTGGACACAACGATGTTGTCGACGCCAGTGTCGGTCCAGTATAGGAGCTTGTTAATCCAGTCCACAGCAATGCCCCCAGGAGTCTTCACTTTGTCAGTCACAACCACAGGTTCTACTTCATTCTCTGCGTGCAGCTGGATTCTGTAATGAGATCAAAAGAGGAGTATTAAATCACTATGCCATCTAACCACATTAAGTCATTTCAAATGCTATTTCATATTGTTATTGATGATGACTTTCTCAAAAAGGGCATCCCAAGCTATTTACATTACCAATTTAAGTTTAATCATACTTACATAACAATACGTCAGCGGTGAGCGATACATTATCAGGGCAGAGACAGGAGTAGTCAGCAGGACCATTAACCTGAGGAGAAGCCACGCATAGGTAGGAACACATTCCGTTGTCTGTGGCACATGTCACTTTCCCTGCAGCTGTAATATTAATCCTTGCCTTATATTAAGTTATATCTCGTCTGCTAAAATTCAAACAACAATAACTTCAAATGATCAGTCAACCTCATCTGCTTCTTGCTATTATTTTTAATTTTTACTGATCCTAGAGAATCCTTTATGACCTTCATATTAAACATAGGTATTGTATGAGATATTGCGAAAATATAATTTTCCTTTACTTACTTGACCACTACTTCCAGTCCGACATCCGTCCAGAAGACGGTATTTGATGCTGAATCAAATTCAACAGCCACGGCATCGTCGAGGGACCTCTTGATGTAATCTTCAGAAGATGTACTAGGGTAAAAGATGCGGATGTCGTGTTGGTTGGAGATGAGAAGCTTTGGGGCACCAAACTCCGGGTTGGCCTTGCAGTGCCCACGGCCGTTGACGTGCTCCAGGGTATAGTTCTCATCACAGTCACACTTGTAGGATCCTGGAAGGTTGTAGCACCGTTGACTGCAGATACCTAGTGTGGTCTTGCATTCGTTGATGTCCACACACTGTGTCTCATTTACCAGAGCGTAGCTTGCATTGCAGGTACACACATGGCCGATGGCAAGGTCGAGACACGTATGGCTGCAGCCACCATTATTTGTCAGGCATTCATTCCTCCCTACAAAGAAAAAATTATACAAAACAGGTAAGCTTTGATTTAAAATTTAATTGGTAATTGTCTACCTCCAACCCTCCACACAATTTTTTTATTTACTTTTAACTTTTTAAAATTTCAACTGGGGAATTATGGAATGATGTGGTGACTTAAATCCAAGTTTAGCTGATTATGGTTTTGCTTGTTATAAACAATCGTATCAAAGGCCTTTGATCATGTGACCTGAATCATGTGATAGGGAGGTCGGTGATAACGTGTTGTGTAGATATTTTATTGCTGGTATTCAGATGATTACTCTCTTATGAAGCTAATTTTAATGTCATCCTTGGAGCCGTGTTTAAACCACATATGAACAAGATAAGTAGAACAGCCATTGGCTGTGTTCATACGAGATTAGATCGTCCTTGTTTTAAACTTTAAGTTTGCAAGTCAAAGTAGTGTCAAAATTAATTACTTCCACACGCGTAACAGCGCGTAACTTTGAGTGAGGAACCCCCACTGCTTGTAGTGCGGATTTGTGTATGATGAGGTTTCTTTAGTTAAAATGTACCATATAAACCTCCTGATTTGTAATTCATTCAAATGATATACTTCCCACCAGTGGCGTAATGAGCAAAAACTTTTTTTGGGTCAGAACAAAATCCGCATCACCACCAAGAAGCATAATGCAGGGGCGGCGGAGCGTCTTCCGGGGCAACAACCAAAAAGGGCACTTGCCGGAAAAAAGGGGCACCTACAACGGAAAACATCTACACAAAAACCACAATTTTTAGACATCATACCCCTACATCGTCATGATTGTGATTACACTACCAGGGATGATATCAATAAATATATATTTCTTTTACGTGGTTCAAGATACTGCTTAATTAAGCAACGTTGCATTTGTTTATTCTCCCATTTTGCATTATTCATTTATATCCACCTCAGTAGAGGTTGATCCTTATTTAAATCTAATCATCAACCTGCATTCAATGGACAGTGCAAGATACTCTCCAACATCGATTGTAATATAACTACGAATAATGTACAAGATGGCATGCCGTTACTCACCATTACAGTTTGCTTCATCACTTCCGTCAGCACACTGCTGGGTACCATCACATTCCACATCTCCTGGAATACAAACACCGTTGTCACATTGGTATTCATTGGCAGCACAGGGGCTCGGTGTAACCAGGGAGGTGTTTTGTGTAACAAGTGCTGTCAGGGTAAAAAATTAATTTGGTTAATTTCAAATCTCATGAGGCATTTGAAGGGGCAAGCGCATGCGCGTGGGCTGAAATTATGACCCATGACCTGAGCATGATTGATGCCAAATTTGAATTGAAATTGATATTGCATGGCTGAGATACGACCATTAAGGACATTTCACATAATGACGTCATGATGACGTCACGATACCCCGGCGTCACCAAAAAAATCACGCAGCTCTCAGTTGGACTATAGGATCTATCTTCAGGCCAAGCTTCACGGCAATGGCTTTATCCATTCTTGAGATATCCTGCGAACAAATTTATGGAGGAATAAATAATAAAGAAAGAAAGAAAAAATCTTCACGAAATCAAGAGGTGATACTAGCTATCATCACCTAATTAAAGGCCCGGTCACACAGGGAGGACGCATGGGGAACGCACGGCCAGCGCATTGGACATTTGCAATTTGGGCCAGTGCGTTGTCGTTCGCTAGGCGTGCGTCATCATTCGTTACTCGTTCGTCGAGCGCGCTGGACCAACGCTGGACCAGCGCTATGCATGCGTCGTCATTCGCTGTGTGCGTCGGGATTTTTTGAGCATGCTCAAAAACGTGCGCCGAGCTCGACGCATGAATATACACGCCAAAGGCACGCCAGACATGCGCCGGAGCGCGCTAGACCAGCGCCAGACATGCGTGGAGCGCGCTAGACCAGCGCCAGACATACGCGGAGCACACGCCCTGTATACGCACAGCGCGCTAGCTACACGCCGTGCATTTTGTGTCAGCTCGCTAGCTTTTCCAAAATTATGACAAAAGTTAGGCACACGTTCTTTTCCGATTTCCAATGCGCTGGCCGTGCGTCGTAGAACGCGGTGCATGTGTGGACCATTCGTCCAGCGCGCTAGCAACACGCTGTGCATTCGTGGAAGTTGTTATCATGTGCGCTCTGTGTACGGTCTGTATGCGCACTGTATGCGCCCTGTATGCGCCCTGTATGCGCTCAGCGCGCTAGCAACACGCTATGCATTTGGTGTCAGCTCGCTGTAGCTTGGACAAAAGTTGGGCGCACGACAACGCACTGGCCAAAATTGCAAATTTCCAATGCGCTGGCCGTGCGTTCCCCATGCGTCCCCTCTGTGTGACCGGGCCTTTAGTTTTCCTCAAACTTACCACACACTTTCTCATCGGAATTGTCTCCACAGTCGTCTTCATTGTCGCACTTCCATAAAATTTGGATGCAATTGTTGTTGGCGCATTGGAACTGATTTTCTCCACACAGATTTCCTACATAGAAAAAAATAAGATGTAGAAAGTAATTTAAAAAATAACACATGAAATATTCAAACTAAAATCAAGACTTTTCAACAACTTGAATATTAGATCTAACGTTTAAATAGTGAATCTATGAACCGATTTATAGTCTAACTTCAAGTTCATCCATCTGCATCTTTTGACTGGGATATCATGCGGATACTCCGTCAGACTGAATGTGAGAGTGAATTGAGAACAGCCTATACAGGCATGATTTTTACCCTAATTTTAACGCCATTTAATTCATTAAATTCTTAAGATTCCTGACATGGGTTCTAGAACGAACAGATACTCGATTTGACAGAATGTTATGAAAATTAACTGATTATCTACATCTTAAAGGGGGTGTATAGCATGACGAGACTACGTGTCTTTCCCGTGGCCTGACTCGGGGCCAACTACAGACGACGCGACCGAAGTATTCACGTGCGTGCATTTTTGAAAATTGTGAGAAACCAAAATCTATGTCAACTATTATTTGTACCGATTTTTCCAAAGCATTTGACAGATTGGATCACAATAATTATTTTGATTAGGAAACGGATTGATCTCAACGTCAGACCATTTATTATAACTTGGGCAATAAGTTTTTTAGAACAACGATGTCAGTGTGTAAACTATCAAAATGTTTTTTTCTGAATATGTAACCATCCATGCCGGGGTTCCTCAAGGTACGAAGTAACACCCAATTTTATTTCTAATTATGATCAATGATTCTGGGAGCTTTTAAGCTGCTGCATGTGCATCATTAATTTGTATTCTATGTTTTTCGAAACGAATATTGAATTGAATTGAATTGAATACGCGAAACCGAAGTGTGGGGAGAACTTCGGTCTATTTCGCGAACGCTATTGCGCGCTGACCGTTAATCAAGTCCATTCCTTTACGAGCAGTTGTCCAACAGAAGTCGTAGATGGCTTTAACCAGTATTTGCCATATGCTACACCCCCTTTAACATATTCAGACCAAGTCTAGGCCAAGTTGCAAAGAAAATTGTGAAACGAAACTCACCGTTCGCGGCCGAAAATACACAGGCTAACAATCCCAACAGGATCAGACTTAGCGTGTACGTTCCCATTATATATCCACGTATTTTCTCTTGATAGTTGATGCTCTTGTAATATAACTCCAATGGTGTAATACAGTAGACATAAGATGATAAAAACCTTGCTTATCTAGATCACAAGAGTAAAGAAAAGTCGTCCGCTCCTTGAAGTTATTTGCTGAATCTGGCCGGTTGAATTCACTGCTGGCCGATATGCCGGTCTCCCCCTTGTTTTTTCTTCTCAAATTCTGCACCAGTAAATCATCCACTTTCAGAGAATTTTCTTCAAGCTGAGCCGTGTAGTTACACCCAATTTTTTGAGAGAAACTCTAAAAGCATAACTTGAGTACTAGCATCCGCAGTCACGATTCACAACTAAGTACCGTAGCATGTCGCAATGATTAGTGAACAAGTTTGACCCTGGTAAGCCTCCCGATTTTCTCGCGATGTAATTTATTTTAAGTAAACATGGCTTTATACTTGTAATTTTTGTAAGAAATTTCATTGTATGATAAACTATTGCATCACGTTCAGTGTACGTACGTATAAATGAATATCGATAACCAGCGCATGACGTATAGGTTTCTTTTGAGCAAATCAAATGCAGCGCTAGAATGGCTGGGTTAGGTTAAACAAAATTGCTGCCCGGTTAGCGCTCCCATTATAACCCTATCACTAAACCTAACGATTACCATAAATTATGCTCACTCGCAGGTTTTGATAGTCTCTCTCAAGACGTCGATATGACCTCTGCGACGCATTAGTGGTACGGAAAAGATAGGCGCCCCCCTCCCCCCGCGGGGGGGGGGGGGGGTCACTCTCATACAAAAGTGCTACCCACCCGTGTCCATCAACCTATGAACATGAAAAGATACCCTTTTTTTGTGCGATCGGTGCCGTATAGCTGAAAAAGACATCCTTTAGACGCTTTTTCTTGACGCGTGTGCTTAGCCAGTCGTGTTGGGAGTGACCCCCCCCCCCCCCCCAAACCGGATTTAGGTGTGATTGTGAATCAATATTTTTTTTAAAACATCGAGTACTTACTCAGAACGATCAGAATAAATTGCAGTAGAAGATTGAAGTTTATTTAAAGATACATGATTGCTAGAATTCCTGATGTTTTACCTTAGCAAATTTCTTGTGGAAATTATCATTTATACAAAAAGTTATCGATTCAAGATTCAAGATTCAAATGAGGTTTTATTCACGACTTGTCAAAAAGTCCAAAGACTAAAAATGCAAGTTTACATCAAACATACAATCATAAAAAAAAAACATTCAAAAGCATATATTTGTATGTATGAAGAAAACACAGCAAATGGGGAAAAAATGAATGAATGTTTACATCAAAACATCAAAGCGGTATTAAAAAAAAATAAAAATAAATACAGGATATAAAATATTGCAAGCAAAATTGAGTAAATGTTTAAATAAAAACAAATACAATACTAGAAATGCAATCGTGTCACAACGATGTGCGTGCAATGACGCCGTGTTTCTACGTGTCGAACGAAAGAGCTTCTCTCGGACTATCCAGAGCAATTTGTACGAAGTCTTTAGCTTCTGTAATATTGGAGACAGGTAGGGCGAAAGAAAGGCCTCAATAGTGACCTTGATGGGATGGTAGTGACTATGCCTACGATGTTTAAAAGAAATTGGGATAGGGGAAAGAACCTAGAAAGGGCTCGCAAGCACTACGTGCAAAAACAAATAGGATTAGTTGCATGTTCGTCATTGCAATCAAGATCGTTCTAGGGGTCAAAAGCGTGAACCCGATTTGCCCCATAGACAATGCGTGTAATGCATGGGCGGAAAACGTACAGGATCTGTATTATGACCGGAGTTAAAAAAAAAAATTCTCTCTCTCTTTATGTCTCTTTATGGGCCGTATATGGTATCATTGGAAAGAGAATTTCATGGTCGTTATTGTAAACTACTCTCTTTTTTTATATGATAATCCTATCGAAACATGTGATGTAAAATAGATTTAAAGGACAAAATGGCGTCTTAAATGGCCCCCTTGACCAATTTCAAAAATCCGGCCACCAGGTGCCCTGCGTATTGCATCTCGGAATGTCATTGCAAATTTTCAAGGAAAAAAAAGGATGTTTAGGGGGCGAAAAGTAGTCTGAAAAAATGACGTCATGGCCGATAAGTGTTATAATCGGGCGGAATTCGTATAGTGACCCTTGTTCAAATGCGATTTACTCACAATTTTTTGTGTAAACATATACCATACTTGGTATCATTCGAAAGGGCACTTCATTGCGGTCAGTTTGACACCATTGTCATCTGCACGCAATGTACTGCACGCATTAAAGGCGCTATTACGTAATGCATAGCAAATTCATCACTTTTGGCGATAACTTTGCAACGAGGGCATTACAATTTATTAAACTTGGCAGACAGTTGTCACGTATATGGATACATATGTGTGCCAAGTTTCATTGATGTAGGTATAAAGATCGCCATTTTAGAGCAAGTTTAAGTTATTTTGGAATTTTCTTGAAAATGGCGAATTTGGAGGGCATTTTTCTCAAAGTCAGTCAGTGTAAGGGTATATAATTTTGTATATGGCTGGAAAGGGCATATCTTCAAGTATCTAAATCCAAAAAAGGGTACGGATTTGCCAAGCCATAATGGAGATACGGCCATAGAAAGAAAGCCAATTTCCAGAACTTTAGAGGGCGCTATTTACGTTTTGCAAAGCCATTAGAGCGTGAAATTTGGCATGGCTATGTGCAATTATGAGATAAAGATACTGTGAGATTTAAATACAAAACGGAATTTATATGAGAAAGTTATGGCAGTTTTAGATTATTTAGGGGTCATTTTTTCAAGAATTTGAGAGATTGTTGACGGAGACGGTTTCAGATTTGAATTTTGAGTATGAAGATGGCATTTTGAAGGGCAGGTTATACGTCGCAGATTAAAGAACATCTCTTAGACTATCTAGAGAAAATTGTTAGAAGTGTGTAGGATCTAGGATAGTGGAGATAGGAAGGAAGAAAGAAAGGCCTTAAAATGGACCAGAAACGGACAAAATGGCGCCTGGATGGTTATGCATGAGTGATTTCGAAAATCGAAAAAGTAGGTGACCTTGAAGAGATGTTAGAGACTATGCCTATGAAATTTGAATGGAAAAGGACATGAGGAAAGCACCTAACTAGGAATCACAAGCACTACGTGCAAAACGAATGGGTTTTTTGGACGATAAGGAAAACCAGGAGAATATTAATGGGGCAGAATGTGTACGAAAACAAGGCAATGACGAAGGTCGTCATTGCAAAAATGTTTACAGATACGGGAATTCAATTAACTGTAACGTAGGAAAAACTGCGATTAAATACAATACAAATTTCATTCAGATGGTGTATTAAATATTAAAAAGTATCGAGGTTTGAACTTGGCCATGCATGTAGCCCTGTAATGCCCCTGTCCTATTTCCGCTCGCTCCTAACACAGCATCGGCCATCGGTACAGAACAGGTTATGCCGTCCTTGGCCATAAGATAAAAGGAAAACATGTGATATCCTGGCTGCACAAACTATCTGTTTATTTTTCTTCTGATGCAACAAGGAGATAATGAAACAAATTGTTTCACGTAACAAGTATGTACATTCTCACGAGAAATATAAAGGGTTTAAAGATAAAGACCAGTTATGGTCATGCGATTGCATTGTGAAAGAAACGTTGTGGAATCGTAAAGTTACAAGCACTGTACACAGAAAGATGTATATGGGATTACGCACACGTGCGCGACGTACACGTGCGTTTATCTCTCACAGTCCAATAGATAAATTAATTTACCAAATATATCAATTAGTAGGCGGTTTCCCCGCAAAATTGTTATCATCATGTATTAGTCAAAACATATTATTTCACATGATTGGTAATAAAGAGCTTCCATTTCATTTTTTGAAATTGGGGCGTTTCCAATACTGGTCTTTACCTTTAAATTGTTCATATTCCCTGGTGAATATTATCTTACCAGTGACAGGGCAAGGGGAAGGGCAGGGCCCTTTGGGTATGATTGGTATTTGGGTAACTATAGGGGAGCTGTGTGTGTAATGTAATGACCAGAGGAGCACAACTGACGTCCGAAAATTCCAGATCAAACAAAAACAAAAAATTACGAAACAAAATGTGAAAAATTAAAACAAATGAGAACACAACACTAGGCCGAATACGAGGTGCAGGGAGTTATTTCCTGTAATTTTGAACTCTCATGATCTTTCTTTCCTCATCCGGAAGTAGAGGTCATCTCAAGTGATCTAGGGATCAACAGATTCTACAAAACTCCCAGAGAACTAATGAAAAGGTATATATAAACAAAAGAGAGAGATTGAGAGAGGTAGTGAGAGAGAGAGAGAGAGAGAGAGTGAGAGAGAGAGAGAGAAGGTCAGAGAGAGAGAGAGAGCGACACACACACACACACACACATAATAAGGAAATATTGCCTCTGACAAAGTCTACGTAGTCAGTAGTCAAATTAATATTGGACATATTCCTCTTTAATAAATGTTATGATAATTCAGTTTATTTGGCATCATAAAAACAAAATAAATGATAGGTCAGTACCTCTAAGAAGCAAATTTTGCTTGTATATGAGGCCCCTATCAAGGTAAATTCAACATTAAATTACATAGCGAAATAAATAAAACTTACTCGGTATAATACGTACATTAATGGTACTATGTCCCATTTGCAGGCCGAAAAAATGAAAAGGTTAAATTCCAACGGCATTTGAAAGATAATTTAATAATTTAGAACTTCCCTGAAAACTAAAGGGCTTAAAATGCCTTTTACTGGGAAAATAACGACGATTAGTTGTCGAAATCGACTTTAGGGGTTGCAATCACTTAAGTAATAGTCTGATTTTCAGACCCTTGTACTAAATGGTCGTACGTTTTGTGCTGCGCAAAGATTAAATCAGTTTAATGTTGGCAATTACAAGAATGAGGCTATTGGATGTAGACAAAATACTCATTTAACCTTTACAGCTCATTTTATGTATGTTATTACCAAAAAGAAAGAAAAAAGGGTCATTCAGTCATTTAATAGTATTGTCTGGCAGTGAAGTCTCAAAAGTAAACGGGTTTCCTTGCATAATTTGAATATTAGGACACTGCTTACGTTAAAATCTCACATATAGGACATTATGTACGTGACATTTAATAACTCCTGCAATGTTCTACAGTATTTGATGTTGGCTGCAAATGGGACATATACATTTAAAGGCACACTGTCCTACTTGTAGCTACTTGCTCCCTCTATATAGAAAACTTCCCCAATCGGTGCCTGTTGGTCCCCCATGATCCTCTTTTTCTTATGTTAAATGAGAGCTGAGTTAATGAAATAGCCACCTGTCACAGTGACCTCGCTGGCTCGCTGGATGGTCTAATCTCTTCTAGCTGAAGTAGTAAAGCCTGCCTTTAAGAGGAAGAAAGAGAAAAAGGACCGACCATTAACTATCAGCAGGTATCACCCACGTTTATCTCACAAACACACAATAGCAATACAAAAACAAGAACTGCAATCGTATTAGAACGATATGCATGCATTGACGCTCAAGGTCAAGTTAAATCTTTTTCTTTATCTTTATCCTTATCTCACACACCGGGCAGGTATAAGAATCACAGAAACGTAGAGCAGCAGAAGTGAGAGCAAGACGCCCTCACACACAGCCTGTCGGAAATCATTGGAATCGATGGATAGCGCCGATAAACCCAACAACAACAACAACAACATCCATGTCTTAACGTGACTGATGAAAGAGGCTCTCTTGGACTATCTAGACGAATCTGTAAGAAGTCTGTAGCATCTAGGATAGTGGAGATAATTGGACCGAAAGAAAGGGCTTCAATTACAGCCTGACAAGACAAAATGGCGCCTGGAAGGTCACGCACGAGTGATTTCGGAAAACGAAGAGTTCAGTAACTGATGCTAGAAATTATCAGGATAACGGAAGGGCTCTAGATAGGGCTCACAATCAAAGCGTGCAAAACGAATCAGATTTGGTGAAAGAAGAACATGTCTTGACGCGTGCTATGGCCCAAATAGCCTTCCATACAATGCACAAATACAAAAAAGTATTTTGTAACTTGAAATGACTCAAATTTTAATCATAATCAAACAGACATCTGAAGCTATTAGATACTTTACTGACTGAGTTATCGCGCCTCTCGTTTCATGTTGTTCTCTACTCATTTCTTCTCTATATTTTATTTTAATTCAAAATATGTATTCCCATGTTGTGTTTTCCAATTTTTCTTCTTTTCTCTTGATAATATTTCACGACATGATGCGTGCCGTGGCACATTATGGCCATCCAGACTTATATCATCATCCCGGACATTAAACGGCGTCTAAAATCCCCCCTTGAAAGCAGAGGCGCTTGCCCCTCGGCTTTCAGACTCGCTTCGCTCGCAACATTAACAGCGCCAGGGCCACGACAAGAGGCTACCCTTGACTATGGTGGCCGACATCGCGAAAAGACGAAATCGCGAATTATCAACGACGAAATTGGCGACGAAATTCACGATATCGTTTCGTCGTGAATATTGGCGATAAAATTCATGAAGTCGCCAATTTCGTAGTGAATAATTCGCGATTTCGTCTATTCGCGATGTCCCTTTAGGGCCACCATACTTGACAGACTTTGATAATCCGGCTTCGAGATGACCTGCGTTTGGCCACAAAAACTACGCTTACAAAATTTTAAGTAAAAAAGGGACGGAAAGGGGGCGAAAAACGGTCTATAACTGACGTTAAAGTGGATACGTGATATAATTTGGCGAAAAGTCAGTGGAATTGCATAGTGACCGTTATTCAAATGCGCTTTTCTCAACATTTTCTCGGGCGTTTTCTGTGTGAACATAATCGTATTTGGTATAATTTGAAAGGGCATTTAATTAGGTCAGTTTGACACCATTTTCATCTTCGCACGCGGTACTGCAAGCATTTAACGGGCTGTTACGTAATGCATAGTAAATTCATCGTTTTCGGCGGTAACTTTGCGATGACGTCATCAAATGAAGAGTCGGCGCGCCCGGAGGGGGGGGGGGGGGGGGGGGGGGTGTTACACCCTCAAATGTAATAACTCCCACAAATGTAATAACGCCCACAAATGTAATAACACTTTACCCACAAATGTAACAACACCCACAAATGTAATAACACTTTACCCACAAATTAATGTAATAATTTCACCCACAATAATGACTTTACCCACAAATGTAATAAATTTTAAGTGATATTTTGAATCACCCACAAATGTAATAAATTTGAAAGGGATATTTTGTCGAATTTAAAACTAAAACCCTGTAATAAAGCATGGGTATAGCGCGCAGTCTTTGCTCCAGACCCGGTTATTTCAAAAAAATTAAAAAATCTTCAAAACTAAGACCACACCATCTTCCAAACTAAGACCCGGTAATAAAGCATGGGTTTAGAGCGTAGTTTTTCTTCCAGACCCGGTTATTTCAAAACTTTTTCAAAATCTTCAAACTAAGACCTCACCATCTCATTCCTGTGGAATAACATGGGTATAGAGCGTAGTCTTTCCTCCAGACCCGTTTATTTAAAAGGAAATAGAAATTTAAACAAATCTTCGAAACTAAGCCCATCATCTTATTCCTCTTTTTTTTCATTTAAAAAATAAATTACATTATTACATATGTGGATACAACACGTCACAAATAAATGATTGGTCGGCGGTCACACGAACTGACGAATCAGTCAAAATGGTCCATATATATAACACACAGAGGAGGGACCGATTTGATGGTTCGTTGACCGTCGACGATTTCTTAATCATGTAAATATTCTATTGTAAACAAACAAAAGGGTATCAACTGGGTTAAAGAGCTTCCCTCTTATACAAAACTCCTAAACGAGGACCCGAAAAAGGTCCTTGGATGGAAATCTCCTTTCGAGATTTTCTTTAGTAGGAAACCAGAACAAAATTATATCTCCCGTCAAAAAAAAACTATACTATCCATGGTTGGGAAAAGAATGTACGGTACAAGCTGTTCAAAGAAAGGCTTACAAGGCTTTGTAGCGTGTAAAAAAAAAGAACGATTAGATTCCAGGAAAAAAAACTTAATGTACCAAACATACCAGATCAGGTAAAGGTTGTTAATATTCTTTATCTCATTGTATAATTAAAATAATTATTTCCTTTTGATCAGTCATACTTCATTTCAACTCCGTCTACTCTTAAAGCATCTGAAAAGTATTACTGAAAAACTGTTGGAGTTGTACGTGTTAAGTAGTTTTATATGGACGAATACTAAGTTACAGAAAGCCAGGTACATTTAGTATTTCGGCATCTTGTTCTCTTGTTTTTCCTAGCTTAGAAGAATTGTCACGTGTTAGGTTGTTTGCGTTTTATATCAAGTTCAGTTGATGTTATCAGGTTCAATATTGCCCAAATTATAACCTTGTTTGCTTGTAAAAGACATGTGAGTTACTTCACCTTTTTATACGTAATAATTATTTTGGTTCTGTTACCGTCTGTATATTAATGAAACAACCTCTTCATTCGTTTGGAATAAAATACTTTCTATCTTACAAAATCTATGTATCCATCATTGCATTTAATACTATAAAACCATAACCTCTGCAATTTACTCACATTGATTGAGAGAGTATATAGATATTTTATCAGTCAAAGGGTTCTGCAATCGTTCATCCAAAACATGCAAATATGTTTCGCGCGATCTCGTTATACAGCTATTTATGATTTGTTATATGAAAGTATGCGTTGTTATTTGCTTGTTAACCGATTATCATCCCCCCAAAAAAGAAAAAACAGGGTCATAGTACATAATAAATATAAGGTATAATGTGTAAATCATCAGGGATAATTATGTTATAATAATTAATCTCAAGGAAGATATGCTGCCGGCGAAGAAGCAAATGGAGGAATAGAAAACATTATAAAAAAAAGCTGAAGATGGAAAACGACATTGCCAGATAAACAGAGAGACAGACAGGGAGAGGGAAAGAGAGAGAGAACGAGAAAAAGGGGGGAGGGGGCGGGAGAGATAGAAAGTTGGAAGTAGTCCGTACTGTATTTATTTATATGATTTTTGTTTGTCCGATCAACGGTCAACGAACCATCGAATCGGTCCCTCCTCTGTGTGTTATATATATGGACCATTTTGACTGATTCGTCAGTTCGTGTGACCGCCGACCAATCATTTATTTGTGACGTGTTGTATCCACATAATTTATGTAATAATGTAATTTATTTTTAAATGAAAAAAAAGAGGAATAAGATGGTGGGTCTTAGTTTCGAAGATTTGTTTAAATTTCTATTTCATTTGAAATAACCGGGTCTGGAAGAGAGACTACGCTCTATACCCATGTTATTCCACAGGAATGAGATGGTGAGGTCTTAGTTTGAAGATTTTTTTTTTTTAAATAACCGAGTCTGAAGTAAAGACTACGTTCTAATCCCATGCTTTATTACCGGGTCTTAATTTGGAAGATAGAGGGGTCTTAGTTTAAAAGGTTTTTTTGTTGTTTTCTTTTGTTTTGTTTTGTTTTTTGTTTGTTTTTTAACTTTTGAAAAACCGGGTCTGGAGGAAAGACTACGCTCAATACTTATGTTCTTCCACAGGAATAAGATGATGGGGTCTTAGTTTTGAAGATTTTTAAAAAGTTTTGAAATAACCGGGTCTGGAAGAAAAACTACGCTCTAAACCCATGCTTTATTACCGGGTCTTAGTTTGGAAGATGGTGGGGTCTTAGTTTTGAAGACTTTTTGTTGTTGTTGAAATAACCGGGTCTGGAGCAAAGACTGCGCGCTATACCCAGCTTTATTTAGGGTTTTAGTTTTAAATTCGACAAAATATCCCTTCAAATTTATTACATTTGTGGGTAAAGTCATTATTACATTTGTGGGTGATTCAAAATATCACTTCAAATTTATTACATTTGTGGGTAAAGTCATTATTACATTTGTGGGTGATTAAAAATTATTACATTTGTGGGTAAAGTGGTTATTACATTTGTGGGTGAAATTATTACATTTGTGGGTAAAGTGTTATTACATTTGTGGGTGTTGTTACATTTGTGGGTAAAGTGTTATTACATTTGTGGGCGTTATTACATTTGTGGGAGTTATTACATTTGAGGGTGTAACAGGGGGCAGGGGGGCACAGTGCCCTCCCACTTTTTCAAGTCACCCAAAAGTGCCCCTTTTTACCTAGGAAAAGTGCCCCTTTAACTCTGTAAGAAGCGCCCCTTTTACATAAAAAGTGCCCCTATTACTTTGATAAGTGCCCATATTAATTGTTAAAAGTGCCTCTCTCCTTTCCACCCCTGATATGTGCCCCTTTTATTTTGACACGTACCTCTTTTCCCTGACAAGTTCCCAGTTTCCTTTGCAGTAAGTGTTCATTTTCCATTCCGGTACCATTTTTATTCTCTAGTAAGTGCCCCTTTTCACATGTGTTAAGTGCCTCCTTCACCTGTGATAATTACCCTATTCAAATCTTAGAGGTGCCCCTTTTACTTTGACAAGTGCCCATTTTCCTTTGTAAGAAGGGCCCTTTCCCCTTTTAATAACTAACCTTTTTAACTCGGGGCCTTATAAGCGCACCTTATATTTTCACATGTGCCCCTTTCCTTTCTAATATTAAGTGCCCCTTTTCCGTACGTTAAGTGCCCCATTTAAAAAGGGCCCTTCCCCTTCTCATAAATGCCCCTTTTCATCTATGAAAATGGCCCCTTTTCATTTTCATACTACTGTCCCTTTTCATGTCTGGTATACTCGTTTTATTTTGACAAGTGCCCCTTTTCCTCCTGATAAGTGCTCTTTTCATTTCTAATAACAGCCCCTTTTATTTTGACACGTGCCCCTTTTCCTTCTTAATAAATGTTCTTTTTCCTTCTTATAAGTGAATTTGGAGTGGACTATTAGGCTATTATTATTATTATTATTCATATTTTCATAAAGCCCCATTTCACTTCCAATAAATGCCCCTTTTAAAATCTGATCGGTGCCCCTTTTCTTTCAACAGATGCAAATTTCCCTTTATTATTAGTGCCCATTTTTCATTCTCATTAAAGCTAAACTTTAGTACTGGTAATGCGATTGCATTGTGAAAGAAAAGGTGTGGAAAGGATCAGAAACAGTTGATCATGTAGCATGTAAGTATTGGTGTGCACTGCAAGGTTCTGGAGTCATCAAAATCATAATAAATTTGACCTTGTCTTGGTAAAGTAACAAGTACATACACAGAAAGCTATGTATGGGACAACACGCATGGTGTCGGGGTTGGTACTACCTTGATTCCTTGTCTTTCTATGCTCATTACTCAGCCAGTATACATTTTCTTCCAAAATTGTTTGGCACATGTCATTTATTTGTAATCTTGAACATTCAGTGTAAGTTTCGTTTGATTCTGTGAGAAATAATTTTCTTTTTTTTACCAGTACTCAACTTTATCTTTAATGCCTCTTTTCATATGATCAGTGCCCCTTTCGGATGCGACAAGAAGGGCCCTCTGATAATTACCCTTTTAATAATGATATGTGCCCCTTTTCCTTTCTTATAAGGAACCTATCCCTTTTTCATAAATGCCCCTATCAAAATCTGATGGTTGCCTCTTTTCCATCGACAAATGCCCATTTTCCATTCTCAAAAGTGTCTTTTTCATCTCTGGTGAGAGCCCCATTTTCACCTATGATAATTACCCTTTGTACTTTGACACGTTCTCTTATCCCTTCGATATTAAAGTGCCATCTTTTCCTCTCATCATTAACATGCAATATCCACCAAAGCTCGCTCGCTACGCTCGCTCGTATTTATAGATGTTATAATTATGTTACTTATCAAACGTCTTTTCAGTCTGTTGTTATGAGAATGTGCTTATAACCCCAGGAGGATTGGGTTTTTCCTTTTTATAAGATGTAATTTTTCGCACTGCGACCTCACAAATCTTTTTTTTTCCCTCGCTCGCAAATGATTTTTCCGACCAATATTTTATACGATGTGTAAGGAGAAACAAATATAAAAAACATACCTGATAAAGTAGAGGTGTTGTGGTCCAGTGGATACGTCGCTGGACTGTCGATCACAAGGCCCGCGGTTCGAGTCCCGTCGCCGCACTAATGTCCTTTGGCAAGACATTGATCTACATTTGCCACACTCCACCCAGGTAAAGTAAATGGGTACCTGGTAGGAATTTATTCCTTGAAACGCAGCGCGCGTAACAACTGCACTGCTAAAGCCAGGGTAATAATGCTGCATTATTGTAGAGCGCTTAGAGATTTCTGGTAAATTAAGTGTTAGGCTATATAAGCAAGGATATATAAGCAAGGATATAATTATAGGCATGGATAATTATTATTATTATTATTATCAAATTATAGGCGTATAATTATACCAATGTCTAAAAATTAATATATTTTCGCTTTGAGATTTCTCTTTGTAGATGCCCTTTTCCCCCAGAAAGTGCCCTTTTTGTTGATGCCCCCCCCCCCCCACTTTGGAAGTCGCTCCGCCGCCTCTGATCAAATGTTACCAAACTTGGCAAACAGTTGTCACGTGTATGTATACATAATTATGTCTGTCATGTTTCATTGAGGTAAGTATAAAGATCGCCTGTTTTGAGCAAGTTTAAGTTATTTCGCAATTTTCTTGAAAACTGAGAATTGTCTTTGCTTCGTCGGTTAGTGATAGCGATATATTTTTTTGATTTGGCTGGAAAGGGCATATCTTGAAGTATCTATATTAAAAAAGGTGTACGGGTTTGGCCTGGCACAATGGAGCTACGTGGTCCACAGAAAGAAAGTCATGGTCAGAACTTTAGA